>JAVKLA010000036.1:6031946-6044264 GCA_034782735.1 Sagittarius serpentarius | reverse complement strand
CGCTCCGCGGGGCGCGCAGGCTGCCCCCTGGCGGCAGGCACAGGAAAAGGCTCCGCGCCGCCGCCGCCGCCCGGCGAGCAGCACGGCCGGGGGACGGGGACACGGAGCGGGGGGGGGACGGACGCCCCCGGCAGGGCCCCCGCGCCGCCAGGGCGGCAGGTGCCTCAGGCACCGCCAGAGGAAAGTGCGCGTCAGCACGCCGAGCGGCAGCAGGTCGCCTGTACCCAGGCTCTTCCCCTGGAAAAATGAAGTAATTTCGCTCTTGCGCGTCGGAAACGCACAACGAAGTCGCGCTGTAAGACGCTCTGCCAGGAGATCGCAAAGCTTCACGGAATGCACCAGCTTCAAGCACCCAAGGCAGAGTCAGCGGTTACAGACAGTTACAGGCAAGAAAAGTCTGTCTACTAACCCCGAGGGTTTTTCTCAACCAATTGAAAAAAATACTGGGGGGGGAGTCCACACTCAGAACTGAGTACCCCCATTTCTTTCTAGATATTAAACACCAACAAATTATATTTCATCGTTAGCCTAATACTTTCGTTTCTCTAAAGCAATTCTTTTTCCACAATGTCATGAAGTAAATTTTTTATCCCTGCATTATCAGCTATTTACTCGCCACTCTGAGAAAGCCAGTTGCATCTGACCTCTACACTCACAACTGGCGATAAACAGCCGGCAAAAACCTAAATCCAAATGTTCTCTGTTGCAACTAGCACATTCCTGTTCTAGCTAGAAGTAACAAACAGGAATTAATTTAAATGATCCCATCTTAAAATAGGCATCTGCATTTTCTACATAGTGCAGTGGTGAGAGGAGGAGAGATCAGAGTTAGAGTCCTTATTCCCCCTTTAAGAAGGTCTACAGAGAGGGCTGTATGCCCCCCACCCCCCCCAGCTTACAACTACTCTAGAGGACTTCAGCCACATAGTGTAACACAAGCTTAGTTTCAGTACAGTTTAACGAGGCACAGAGGAATGCAGAATTTGCAAAGATCATTATGTATGTTATTCAAGAAATACAGACACACACCAGCACAGTCTTCAGCCTTACGCGTATCTTGCGTATCCAGCTTTGACATCCAACCAACGCTCCCTGATTCCACATGGACGAGATGGCTCTGACCAGCTAACTGGCAGCCTGCTATGCTGCATCACAGTACTTGTGCAAAGCATACAGGATAATTCCTGTTGATCTTACAGTTTGTTTTCTCTTTTAATAATAATTTTAAAAAAAAAGGTGTCAAGTGTACCTTCAGCAGGCTCGTGGCAGTCCTTCATTGGCCAAAATCTATGCAGCTGGAAGCATCACCCGAGGACAGCCAGCGACAGCTAATATACAAGGCTGTTACAACACTGCAAGCCAATTAGAAGAGATGGTGACCAAACGCACAACTATGCTTCACCCTTTTTGTTCACAAGTTAACAACACTCCAACATTTCAGAACTGGATTTCAGGTGAAACACGAGAGATTTCTCCCCACACACCTTATAGGCTGTAGTGCTGGGGTTTTTTTGGTTTGACCAAGCATTCATTACAGTGCTTTCACATGGTGAAAAGCTGCAGCTTCTGGGAATAACAGCATCCGAACTTGCAACTGCACAGTTTCCACTATAATGACCAAAACTACTGTAGAGCAGATGGGACACTTGGCCTGCCCAATCACATCCCTTATTACACCAGCACCTCAGCAGGGGACAGACTGCTCCCTCCCCCAGGTAATTCCCATATTCCTGAAGCACAGATCAGGTTTTTCCTCCCTGTGGAAGAGGAGTCCGTAACAACCTGCCTAAAATACAATGCCCATCTGCTAGGTATGTTATCACCTTTGTAAGGCAAGTACTAACTCAACTTTGCTCTTCAACTGCCAAGGAAACCTAGAGATGAAGGAAGCTGCACTAGCAACTGAGAGGGTGGCTCCCTTCCTCCCAGGCTGTTCCTGAGCTCCTGGATGATGACAAAGACAGTGCCTTGGGAACAGTCATCCTGCAGAAAAGATCCCTCGTGAGTTAAAAACTTCTCACACAGCTTCCCACAGAGAATAGAGCAAGTTCCTTCCCATGAAGAGCTTAGCAAGCACAATGAGCAATCAAGGAAGAGAGATGTAACACTATATTAGCAAAATGACATACATTGATTCATACCTTCTCAGTTCAGTTTCTCAGGACTTTTTGTTACGTCAGCTTCTTAAATGAAGACTTCCTTGTCTCCTCAAGACTACCTATGGTTTTCTCCTCAACCAAAAGTAGCATCCTTTTTGTCTTCTCCGCAGTCTAATGTCCCAGGAGTCAAGCCAACAAAAAATGACAAATAGCCCACTAAATCCCCAAAAATTTCAGGCATCCCACATGACAAGTTCAGCAGGTTCCCCATACCATCTTCACATGTCCCTCCATTTAGGACTTGATTCCAAACCAACAGAAGTCACAAGGACCAGGCCTTGTGATACACAGCCCCAGCTCTTACTCCATTTCTCCTGAGCAACAAATAAGTTTATTACTGGCACCATCCACTCCACGTTCTATTTCCTATCACTGCCCAAAGGGAAAAAGTTCCAGTTGTCTTGAAGTAGACTGCTACCTCAAAGACAAGCAAAGCCATTAAGGATTCAGAACTAAAAAAGAATCTGCCCTCAGCAATATACACCTTTAGAAGTTACTTTATGAGAGTTCATTTTACTACTAGACTTTCTGGCTACAGATCAATCTACCAAAGAGATTCAGGAAAAAAAAAAAAGTGTAACCATGCTTTATATGAGAATGAGCTACTACTAAGAACAAGAAATCTCTTCAGTGCTAATTGGGGAAGAGATTGAAACAAGATCCAAGATCCCACACAAAGCTGTACAAATACAGATACTAGAGAGATTCCTTAAGGTGAAACAAAATAATATTCCTTAGCATAGATAGGGAAGATAACTCATCCAAACAGAAGATGTTGCTATAAAATATATGGGTGAGAAAACAAGTTCGCATCTATTCTAACAATCACCAACACATCTGATACACGGGAAGATCTGAGAGGGCTCAGGCACTCAAGAACCTCATACCACACTTCTGTGGCTAGAGAGGGGGCTAATTCCCATAGTAATTTGCATTAATTATATTTTCTTCATTGTCTACTGAAACATCATGATAGTTATTCATCATGCATGCAAAACAATATTGTATACCTTGCAGCAGCATTTATCTGTGGCTTGATTCCAGCACAGTTGTGTTTTTAAAACCATGACGACCTAACAATCAAGAAACAAACACTAGCTATACACAGGTTTTTATTGTAAGAATTATACCAATAAAGTCTCGGATAGCTTTCTACAGAACCCACGTGTTGTATTGTATACACATAAAACCTACCAGACAATCTAAGATTACTTGGGGAGATACAGGTTATCAGCAGAATGTCATCTCACCAACATGTGGATCGCATAAGAATACCAGAGAAAATACTGTGTATGTGATTCTCAGTGTAATCAACTAAAAAAATACACCTTGCTACACTGTCACTCTGTTCTTTCACTATCTGTATGTAAACCGTTCTTAAAAGTGTGGCCATTGAGAGTACTTTTATTACTTCTAAACTTCTAAACTAACATGTTTATGTATTTATCACATTTCAGAAGAAATAATCGCTCTACTTAAAACAGGGGAGAAACCAAACACCTGGAGATAAAACCTATCAATGAGATGCCATTGGTCTCATGCAAGGAAGTTTCCTGCATTAAGTCTAACTTGAGGCATAGATTTAAGGCTGGTCTGCATTAACTGTATTCTTTAAATCTAAAGGATAAATCACTAATTCTTTAAACCTCCAGTCCAAGCAGCCATCTCCCACCTCCACCTCTGAGAGAACATTGAAATTATCTCCTTGAAAAATAGGCCAGATCCTGAAGTGGTGCTACCAGGTATTGCTTAAAGCTATTTCCATCATCACAACATTAAGCAACATTTTAAATCTTCCTGTTACGATGCAACATAAAGGAAAAATAGCATCCATTATTCATGTTTTCTGAGCACAACCCAGTGTTAAAAAGCCCTCTGTAGCTTACTATATACCAGGGACTTCAAACTATTTAGATGAGGGGGTGTGTGCTTCTAAGAAGTGCAGAAAGACGACATTAAAATACAGGGCATTTGCACAAATCGCCTATTTACATTCAGAGCTCTAGAGGGTAACTGAAAATACTGAGTTTCCAAGATGGTAAGTCTACTAAGGGCGGTCATTCCTACACATTGTTCTGGTAGTATCCGATGTTGTTACTACAGCAACAGCACGTACAGCCTTGCACAAGCTCTGGACGGCCGGTGGGTGTACCCTGATACGCTCTCCTCTTCCTTGGAAGCGTGATACAGCAGCAAAGTCCACTTCTCCACTGCTGCATCAGCTATCTGCAATCCATGATACAAACCAGGAAAACCAAGGCTTGGTAAATCTGTCATATTTGAAAGAGAAGGAAAAGCAAAAACATTCTTGCACCCATGAGGATGTTTGTCTTTGTGTCTCTTGAACCTGCGCAAAAGCAATCTCCTAAGCAGTCTGAAGTGTCTCTGTCACCTTAAAACCCTTTATTCCTTCCCAGTCACATAAGCATATTAGAAAAACCTTCCTAATTCTGCATTTGGGTTTGTTGTTACAAGTAAAAGAAGCACAAGGAAAGGATTGGCAATTTTAAATAAAACGGACAACCCTTCTCCAGGCTGAAAGGCTTATGAATTATGCTCACTCACACCTTGTTTTGTATTAGATAATTTAACATTTATGATGTATATGTATCCTTTCTCCTTTCATTCAGCTAGGATGCTACAAGTCCCACTTGTTTGTAACAGCTAGATCTAGGCTGCTAAATACAAAAAAATAGCAAAACGAGGGCAGCTGCCTTCTCAGAGTGGAACTAAAATACTTAACGCCATCTTTAAAACCAACCGCCATCAACTGACTTCAAAAGTAGAAGTTCTCAGGACAGCCACTTTAAAGAAAAACATCTGTAAAGACTTGTTACATGCATTAGGGAAGTTGTCTGACAAACTGGAAAAGGAGAAATACATTGACAATAAAGAGTATCCAGAATTTGCATGTGATCCGAATGCATGAAGTAAACCAAATGAATTTAAAAAAAAAAAATCACGAAGACTTTGGGATGAAGCTACCTATTATCAGGTGGCAGTGTTTTCAAAGACAAGAGATGCTTTGGAAGCATAATCCTGGGTTTGGGGCTTGAAATATTGAATGACTACTGATGGGGAAATCAAAGAGAAACAGGCGAAGACGACAACAGCCACTGGACCAGGTGACAAACTGTCAGGGGTGTCGAGTGCATCTGTGAGTCATCAGCACATAATAGAAGTTGCAACCATGTGAACGCCTGAAATAGGGCATGGGGAGACAAGAGCAAGACAAGGTCAAATTGTGGGAGGAGGACGAAACGCAGGACAGGGAGGGTGGGGAAGAGTAGCATGAAAGAACAAACAACAATTTGTTAGAAGCAGTGACTGCAGAGAGGTCACGCAGAACAAGAACAAAACAGGGGTCTTCAAACATTTCAGTGACATAAAAGACATGTCTATGGACAGAAGCACCCAAAATGGACTCGGCACAGGAGAGGCTGAGGTGGAGGTTGTACAACTTCACGTTGTAAGAGGGACTAAGCTTGGCTGAGAGCTAGAAGAAACAAAAAAAAAAAGGGGGTGTGGGGGTGGGGATGGGAGTTAAAGGTCCAGAGTATAGTACTCCAGCATATATTACCATATGGGATAAGCAGGTCATTAGGAAAAAAGCCTATGGCAACAGAAGCAAGAGCAAACGGGTTAATGGGGCAGCGACCAGGCCCAAAGTCCTCTACACGCACCTACAGTTATACTCTGTTTCATGCATGTCCCATAGGCACTGCAGACAGGAAAGCAGGTTTTCAAAAGTAAAGAATAAATCCCTCTGGAAAGCCAGCATGGAAAACTGACACTGACACAAGCAGAAAAAAAAACTCACAGCATATGTGATGCCAGCTGCCTCTGGAAATATTCTTAAGCTTTATGAAAAACGAGCATATTCATCCAAATAAAAATATGAGCAAACTAGACCAAAGCTTCTCAGAAGCTACTGATGACAGAATTTATAATAAAAGCAAAACTGATCTTAATGGCGAACTCCAATGCTGTCATGTAGTCTAAAACCTAGCACTGAAGTGGGGGAAAAGATACAGGCCAGACATACGGAGATCCAAGTCACTGGTTAATCTCTGTCTTCATAGCCTCCAGGGCAGGTTTCTCATTTTCTGTGCATTTTGCAAGTACAGCTAGATGGCTTATCAGCTTCCTGAGACTAACAGGATCAATATGTAGATGAGGAAGCTTAATAAGGATAATAAAATTACGACAGCCAAAATAATCTAATTGATGGAGTGCAGACAGGCTGAACAACACAAGTGCTACAAATAAAAGCTCTTGTAAGGGGAAACATTTACCAGGTGAGAGTCACCAACATAACATTAGCAAAGAAGCTTTCCACATATTTTTTAAAAAACAAACCCCCTGAATTCTCTTTATATTCAAAAAAATAACTCCGTTTCAGCACAAGTCTCCCTAGAGAAAATAAATAATAAAAAGTGATTCAGGTGTGCAGAAGGCCATACTCCCATCAGATACAGCATATGTGAGAGCCTTTAGCACCAAAATGGGTAAATTCACATTCAAAAATTTAAATTTAAATATGAATTGACAGCAAAACATATACAGAATATAAAGACGGAAAACAAAACAAACACAAAAAAAGACTCAAAAGCCAATAAGCACACCAACCCTCACTTGGCCACCTCCAGTGAACCACCAGCTGTCCAGGCCCGCTGGCTCCAGCCACCGCAGGGCGGGCTGCTCCGTGTCCTCCTCGGGCCTGCCCCTCCCCACCAAGGGCATCGGAAGCCATTGACGGATTTGAACCTTATTTGACCCAGGACAGAGGTCTCAAGAACAACAGTCTCCTACATTGTAGTGAAAACTGGCTACCAAGAGAGAAGAGCTGCCCTGCCAATGCTTCCACTACACAAAGTGCTTTGACCTGTCCCATCAGACACGAGACTGACACCAGATGAGCCCAAGTCCTTGGAACTGACCCAACCTGGGGAAGAAAAAGCAATTGCAACCCCCAGACATAAATCCATGGGAGACATCTCTTCCAGAACTGCTTGAATTTTAAGGTCCCATATTCTAATCCCCAAACAGACCACTTCTCAGGAAAAAAAAAAAAAAAAAAAAAGCAGCTAGATTGATCTCCTACCAAAAAGGAGCAATGACTTCAGCTGTAACAGGAGTGCTTGTTTCCTCCACAGCCAGGGCTGCCTCACTGCTTTTTTCCCCTCCTCCTTCGCCCTGCCTTCAGTCTGCCTCTCCCAAGTCATCTGAAATTTTTTAATTGCAAGAGGTCACGAACCCCTGAAATCTCCCCATTGTTTTGGGGAAACCAGTCTCACACTGGTAACAGAAAAACTATAAAAGTCTCTTTTTTTTCCCCCCTCCTTCATCCAGAAGGTAAATGTTACAGAGCTCCATGCTTAAGAATATCCATAGGGTTCCCATGAAAAACAAACATTGCTCATTATTAACCGACAACATCAATTAGATTTACAGGGATATATGATCATAAAAGAAAACTTAAAAAGGAAGAAAAAGCTAGCCTTAAATCCAAATATTGTTGTGGCAGTGATAATTGGTCACAAGCAGTTTCAGATGCATCAAAATAACTTGTGTTTGTTGTGCTCCTTGATTAGTTTACATCAAAAGGGGTGCGTATAGTCACATGGAAGCTTTTAGCCATAAATAAATCACCACAAACATTTTGTCCCTTGCATCCTTTGATTTAAACTACCCACTGGCAAACTGTATATATGCCAGTCATGAGGATTTCTTGCTACTTAAGGAAACCTTCCCATTTATGCACCAAAAACGTATGCAGGATCCAACCAAGCCTCTGCAGTTTCAGGGCAGACTAACCCAACTCACAAAACACGCTGCTGTCTGCAGACGGAGAAATCCAAGTGCGAATCCATTTCAAAAGACACAACACCACAAGCGGCTTTTCTGAGCAAGGCAGCAATAGCACATCTAAGTCGCTTTTAGGTACCACCAGAGAGCTACGTACCAACCCCACAAGAGATTCGGGGCTGCCAGGGGTGCGTTATCACTGTAGTTCAGAAGAGAGCAGCTGCCGGGGAGCCTGGATCGCACAGCTCCCCCGGCAGTCCAGCGATTCCCGGTGCCAACACGCGTGAAGCCAGCTCCTAAACCATGACACAGACAAAGACTTGACACTATGCCAAAAGAGAAAAAAAATTCACATTTGGAAAAATAATTATTCACGAACAAGTTAGGTGGTCAACTTTCCAGTGAAAAAGCGAGATAACTACAAACCCCATTCCAATTTACCCTTTCCTACCTTTTTCTGCTTGTGCATGGCCTGTAAACAAGATAGTTAACGTACTGAATCATCTGGAAACTAATGCCACACAGTCATTTCAGATATCTAAGTAACCAGTCGTGGTGAAATTATACCGACACATACAAATTTAAAGCTGTAACAGGCATGTTATTTCCACAAGGGCACTCATGACAAATCCGTCCCATTTTATTAATAAAACATTACAAAACATACCTCTTATCCATCACATGGATAAAAGTCAGTTGCAATTAGGAGATTCATCGCTTGCATTTAGGACCTACCATTGCAGCTACACACTTAAAGACTTCAGGATTAATGCCGGTGCATTGCTTAAACGCTGCAGACGGCAACATCCAGAAGAGCCCCCCATTCACCCGCTTCTCAAACGCGCGAGGAGTTTGGTTGACATGAAACACAACCATAAAGGCACTCAGAACTGCGCTGCTACCACAGCACAGGCAAGTTTACACCTTTTATGCAAAACACACAAGTATTTCTTCTCTTTGCACAGGCACAAATTCACAGGCCCACCACTATTACAGTACTTAAAACAGCCACATCGCACACAGCACCACCCGACAGCTACAAGGTCAGTACTTCACCGGGTAATATGTTAAGTGCATCTGGAGATTAGTATGCAATTACAACATTTAGGGCCAGGTTTTGGCAGGGACCCAAGAACAAGCCTGGTTATTAGCCAACCTGGCCCTGCATGCCATCTTGTTGGAGTCAGCCAGGCCAGCACTTCCCCTAAACTACCCCTCTGCACAACCAAATCATACCTGAAATAAATCCACTACCTCTGAAAATAACAACCTGTGTGAAGCAGCACCAGACTCTTTCCCATGTCCTCACTTTGTGCGCCTGATAAAAATTGAGTAAAACCAGGAATCAACTTAAATTACTTAATTTTAGCCTTTGGGGAGCCCAACTAGACAGACTAGTGAGTTTGGCGTTCACTACTCTCTTTTACTCCCTTATACAATTTAATTACTTAACCTCTTATGCCCTCTCCGAGACCGCAAGTACTATGTCTGCGACAAAAGGTTAACAGACTAATTATTTGACCTAAAATGGGGAAAAAAAGGCTTCTGGGGAAAACCAGAGCAGACCCAAGGAACCCAGCGCTTCTCAGACCCATAGCTGGTGCTTCCTCAATTGTATTTTAAAAATTTTTACCCTTTCTACTACATTCGCTTTGCAACTCTTCCCAAGGACCTGCCCCACCCAGGGTGTGGAGAACACAGGCTTACGCTATATTTAGTAAGTTAAAACAAACAAAAAAAAAAGCCACCAAAAAAAAACAACGTGACAAAACATAAAGAGTGAGAAGGTGAGAGTACTCCACGTTTCCTTCACAAGAAAGCTGAAACGTTCCCCAAATGTATGAAGTTTTCCAGAAGAGTCTAATGTTTATATTCATCTTAAAGAAAAATCTGTGGACATTACATGCAGAAGTTAAGCCCCAAGGAAATAATGCAACTTCAGTGAGCAATGTAGAACACATCCGTAGTGTTTCATCAGCAATTAGATACCATCCACAAGTTGGATTTACCAAATCTCTTATGAGTAAGAGCAGAAGGAACACTGACGCAATCAAACTGAGAAAAATACTGGTGTAACCAGGCTGATTTTTTTTAAAGTAGATGGATGATACATTAAAAAAACCAAAGTGCTAAAAGCACTTGATTCAACAACATCCTATTGCTGGCAAGGGTTATATTTATAACTTAGTACTTTTTCGTAAAAAAAAGTCCTATTTCAAAGCAGACCCTTCCTTCAAGTGACCTCAAAGGAGTTCTGAAACAAAATCCTCTCTGAAACGCTCTCAGCTTTGGGCTCTCATCCTGCGTAACTATCCCTACACCAATGCTCTCATTAGATGATGCGCCAATTTAAAAGGACCAGCACCTTATGTAAATGGATGTTATTGCTTTTAATTGCAGCCATAATTATGGGAGTGCCTCACAACTGAGTAAGGCCATATTAAGCAAACTTTCTGGAAACTTTGCAAACTGCTCCGCAACATACTGGATGAGCACCAGGAGTCCCACAACCAGTATTTATTCAGTCCCATCTTCAGCTCTCTGCAGAGCACTACAAAATCAGTGGACCCTATATGGGTTCGCTCTGTGTTGTACTTGATTTAGTATGGGTTTGCCTCATGTTAACTAGTTTCTCTTCGAAATTTAGCAATATAAAATATTTTAATTCAAAATCAATGTTTTTAAAGATTTAAAAATCTTAAAGATTCTTCAACGTTAACTTTTTTTTTTCTTCCCCACATACCAAAGAGCCACACGAGCACAACGGGACCTGCTACAGAGTCAACACTGAGCCAGACTACAAGGTGCTGAGAATGAACAGCAAGAGCAATATCCATTTCAGCGGCTCCCCTGGCACAGCCAACAAATCACTGCTCATTGAAGACGCCGGCACAAGCATCACATGAATGACCCGAGAAACAACGAAGGGTTTTCAGTTCAGCCACAGGTAAGCTGTGGCCCATCACTGCATTTCAACAGCTGAATCAGGGTCGTCCCCGCCTCTTAGTCCAGGTGGTTTGGAAACCACCGACCTTACTGAAATCCATTTCCATGCCCTGGGTTGGAGTCGGCCATGGACAAAGTAGGCAGCTGCCTACTAAAACACCCACAGAAGCAAAGCGGTGGCTGTAAACAAGAGCAACCGTCTGAGTCACTGGGCAGGGGCCACAGCCACTCTGCACCCAGTGACACCCGATTTTCTGTGGCACCAGCCAGCTGAGGGTGCCAGGCCAAGGCTCCCCGGTCCCGTTAGCAGACCTGCGTACACCACCACTCTGCTTCTGCCTCCATCTCTGCTTCCCCATCCCGCCCCACGGCTGCAGGAGAGCCCAGGAAGGTGCCAGGTTTATCTTCCAGCCTATGTAATACAGTTTTCCTGGAAAGGGGGAAAAACACCCAAATATAACCAAGACTGAGCCTACGTTCAGCAGTGTTGGTGCACTTGCGTCACAGCTGTCATCCTACATTACACAAAGTGCCTAACGAACACGCCAGGCCCCGCAGTCCTCAGGGAGAGTTGGCCCTTTCCAAGGAAGGCTTCAACCAGCCAGCAGCAAAATCTCACAGGGCAAGATAAAAGAGATGCAGATTACGTGCTTTTATGGTGTTGCCATTAGGAACAGGGAAGAACACCTAACCGGTTGGATCAGCGTTTGCCAAAACACTGATTTTACAGCCTTCCTCGGCCATTGGTAAGCATCAGCGCTCAGAGGAGCACAACGTAAATACACCTACCCACAGACAGCTGGGGGAAAAAAAAAAAAAAAAAAGAAAAAAGCCCTCACAGCAAAGCAATTTCCAAAAATAACTCAGAAAGCAAGCTGCCACCCGTACGCTGTAATTCTCTCTTTCCATGCCACATCTCCCAAACCTTCCTCTGCCTCGGGCTGTTGCCAGCAGAAGCCGCGATTCCCACTTTCCCACTTCCCGAGCCTTTGCGATGCCAGTCACCCTTACTCCTCGGCGGAGCTGGACGGGAAAATTGAGACCAAGCTGTCCCAAAAAAGACGACCTTCCCCCTCGAGCCTTGCCCCGCCGCTCCCCGCCACGCGTGGCACCCTCCGGGGCTGGGGGCTGCCCCGTCGGGCTCCCCCGGCTTCGCAGCCACGGGTGGGAAGGGAAGAAGCGCCCCGGCCGAGCAGCCCCACCGCGGGCGGGGAGGCCGCGGGAGGCCCCTGGGGCTCCTACCTCGGCAGTGCCGGCCCTGCGGGCAGCCGCAGCGGCGGCGGCAGCCCCACATCTGCGGCGGCGCCTCGGATCCGGCGGAGGAGGGTCCGGCCCGGCTCGGCTCGGCTCGGTCCGGCCGGGCTCGGCGGTGCGTGGAGCCCGCCGGCAGCCCCTGGGCGCGGAC
>JAVKLA010000036.1:5986719-5999574 GCA_034782735.1 Sagittarius serpentarius | reverse complement strand
CCCGGCCCGGCCCGGCCCGGGGCAGGACGGCCTGGGCACGGCCCGGCCCGGCCCGGCTGGGCTCAGCCTGGCACAGCCCGGCGCAGCTTGGGCCGGTACAGTGTGGCCTGGCCCGGCCCGGCCCGGCCCCCCCAGGCCGGGCAGCCCCCCGGTTGGCCGCCCCCGCTCGCGCCCTCCCTCGCAGACCCGGGCCAGGCCCTACCACGTTGGTGTCCTTCTCCAGCGCCTGCTCGGTGCCATCGTCCTCGTCGCCGGCACCCGGGGGACCACTGCAGTCCAGCCGCACCAGGGCCCGGCACCGGTAGTGGCAGGTGAAGCTGCAGTCTGGGGACGGGAACAGGACCAATGTCACCGACATGGGCGTCAGGGTCAGCGACCGTGCCGGGGAGGGTACCGGTGCCTGGTGTGGCAAGGGCTGGTGCCCGGTACCAGTACCAGTGCCCGGTGCCGGCTGCCTGCCCGTGCCGCGCCGGTGCTGGGGGCCCAGAGGGCAGTGCCCACGTGGGACACGGTGCTGTGCCAAGCTGCTGGCCGGTACCGCCGTGCCCGTGCTCCCTGCCTGGGCTGGCCAGCCCACCAGTGGGTGCCTGATGGCTGGGACGCTCAGCACCCAGTGCTGGGACGCCCGGTGCCCAGCGTCAGGATGCCCAGTACGTGGTGGGAGTACTTGGTACCAGGCCGCCCAGTACCCGGTGTGGGTGCCCAGTACCGGGACGGCCAGCGGCCAGTGGAGGTGCCCCGATGCTGGGACGCCTGGTGCCCAGTGTGGGTGCCCAGCACGGGGACGTGCAGTGCCTGGGGCGGGGGGGGGGATGTTATTCAGTATGGGGCTGCCCAGTGCCCTGTGCGTGTGCCCAGTACCGGGACATCCGGTGCCCGGTGGCGGAGCCTGGTGCCCAGGGGCCCGGTGCCCGGTGCGGGTGCCCGGTACGGGGATGCCGAGTACTCAGCGGGGGTGCCCGGTACCAGGATGCCTGGTGCCTGGTGAGGGTAACTGGTACCGAAACGCCGGTGCCCAGTACTGGGACGCGTGGTACCTGGTGAGGGTTTCCCAGTACCACGATGCCCGCTGTGTGTGCGCGCCCGGTACCGGGATGCCCACGCCTGGTGGGGGTTGCCCAGTCCCGGGATGCCCGGTGCCCGGTGGGGGTGCCGGCTGGCGGGACGGAGGCCCGGGGCACGGCGCGGTACTCACGGCGGCACTGGAGGCTCTTCCTGCCGCCGCCCCAGACGAAGTCCCCGCAAAGGTCGCACCAGGTGTGGAGCCCGCGGCGCCGGGGCTCGAAGCGGTGCCCGGCGCCCGGTACCGCCGTCAGCCGCGGGTCGGGGTGAGCCCCGGGGCCGGGCCGGCGGGCCGGGCTGATGCGCAAGGCGTTGGTCCGTTCCAAGCGGCCCCGGCCCGGCCGCGGCTCCGGTTGCAGCTCCCGCAGCTCGATGAGCTCCATGGCCCGGCGGCCGCGGGCGCTGCGCGGCGGGGGCCGGCACCGGGGATGGGGCCGGGGCGGGGACCGGGAGGGGCCGCCCCGTCCGGGCACCGTTGGGGGAAACTGAGGCAGGAGCCCGGGGCGGGGAGGGGGGAGCCGCGCAGAGCCCCGGGGGTCTCGACCGCCACCGCCGGTCCCGGCAAGCCCGGCGGGGCGGGCTGGAGGCGGGGATGAGGCTGCCAGGGAAGGCGGGGAGGGGAGCGGGGGGCCCCATTCCGGCAGCCCCACTCTCTCCGCCGTCTCTCCCAGGACCGGGACAAGCCTCGCTCCGTGCCTCGGTTTCCCAGCGGGGAAGGGGGCTGCGGCCGGAGCGAGATGGTTTCCTGCCCGCTGTCACGGCTCCTGCAGCAGCAGCAGCACTGGTGCAAGGCTTATTTTGGGGTGTGTGGAGGTCTGAGGCACCCCATCAGAACAGGAGATGCACGGCCGTGCCGGCACCGTTAACCTTTCCCAGGCGTGATCAGATCAAGGCTCCAGCCCTTCGGCAGCGGGGCTGCTGGCCGAGGAGGGGTGGGGATGCACCCCGAGGCACAGCAGGCCACCAGTAAACCCTGCGGAGAGATGCTGGTGGGCAGGGGGCCAAGTCACATCAAGTGAAAGGAGATGGTGGGGGGGGATCGTCCGTGCGAGATAGCAGATGACGAACACCCAAGAAAGTCATCTGCTTTCTCACAGCGAGGCGCTCGCGCTAACCACATCCTCTGCCTCCCCCCACCGCTCCAACACAGCGACCAAAAGATAAAAGGCCGCACGGAGGCCTTCTTGCCCCCTTCCCTCCTCCAGCTCATGCACCTCGGCTGCAGACAGCTTGGCCTTTTCGGTAACCACCACCTTAGCGGCTCTTTTTTTCAGGTTCTCAGGGATTGCTCTTGTTGCAGAGGGGAAAGAGGGACTTGCACCGCTCTCCCTGGGTGCAAGGGAGGGGAGGAAGCGGTTTAGCATCTTTCAGCTAGGAGAAAAAAAAAGCTGCAGTGGGGTGCAGAAGGAGGTTTATTAGGAGAAGGCGGTGGGGTAGGGTGGTGGGAGAGGAGAGGCTGAGCGCGGCCAGCACTGCCCAGGGCTGGGCGGTGGCAGAAGGGGCCTTTGCCGGCTTCTCCTCTCCGGCCGCTGGGCTGCACGCAGAGGGATCTTCCACCTCGCCGAGGCAAAGGCCAGAGGCCAGTCGCTGCTTCTCTTACAGGTCATCCACGCTCCTCCGTGCCCCGGCCATCAGGTTGCAGGCAGCTTTGTGCTTCTGCCAGTGCTGGACCTGGCACGCCCTGCAGAGGGGAAGGCCGCTGGTCAGGGGCCCTGCCACAAAGCAGGGTGCCCGCAGCTTGAGCACAGAGGCTGCGGGGCCACGTCCATCCCCAGGAGAGAAGCAGACGACGCTCCTCTGGGTGCTGGGCGGGAGTTGGCACGGCCCAGCATTAGCCCAACAGGGAGACGGATGTGGCCCCCAGTTCCAGGGGCTAAGATGGTTTAACGCCAGACCTTGCCAGATGGTTCAGGACCAGAAAAGATTTAATTTACTGCCACTGTCCCAGCTGCCACATCCCAGCCTGTCACTCACACCCACAGAGCCATGGGTGCTTTCCTCCCCACTCCTGCCCCACCAAGGTGCAGGGGAGGGACACGGTGTCACCACGGGAAACCCAGCCTGTTGGTGTGGGCGCAGGCAGCTCAGCACCTCGCAGCGGCAACACAACACTCGCCAGCATCTCCTCCACCAGTGTCGCAGACATCATCCTCGCCGTAAGATTCGGAGAGGTACATGGCAAGTGGAAAGCGAGCGGTGCTGAGCAGCGGTGGGACCCCTGGTGTCCCTTGGCCCTTTCACAGCATCCTCCAGTGAGGTCTGTGGTGCTGTGGGGAGCAGGGAGCACCGGGGGGGCTGCAGGGGACACAGCGGGGGTCGGAGGGCTCCCTTACCGCGTGCAGTACCACTCGTTCCGGCAGCGAGAGCACCGCTTGGCCGCCTCTGCACCACACACCCTGCAGCGGGGCTTGTCGGGGGCCAGAGCCTCCATCATGTCCAGGCTGTAGGTCTGTGCCCACCTGCGGCAGGCAGAGAAGGGGTGAGGCTACTCACAGGGAACTGCCGACAAGAAGCAAACTGTCCCCGCTGCACCCTGTGCCACCGAGGGGACGTCCCCAGGCAGTACCACAGAGCCCTCTGTCCTCCCAGTGCTGAGCTCCAGCCCCTGCTAATGGGAATACTGGCTCCATGGGGCACCCCGTGTGCACGTGCCAGTGCCTTACCTGCGTGCCTGGAGCTTCAGCTCCTCCTCGGTGGGGCTGAAGACGCGCTTCACCTGGTGCTTGGCGATGGCCTCCCACTTCCCCGTGTTTTTCTTGAGGATGCGGTCCCAGATGACAGGAACCTGGCAGGAGAGGCAGAGCGGGAGGAAGGGGCGCTCGCAGCCCGACCAAAGGCACTGCAGTACGGGGGCTTTCAGGGGATGGGGGGGCAGGTGGACCTGGCCACGAGGAGCGTGCCCCCCTGGGAGGGTGGGTGGAGGCAGCACGTGCAGAGGCGAGGGCTCAGGGAGCGAGGATGTGCTTTTGGGTACACGGAGGGGACGGATCCGCTTGCCAACAACTGTTCGGGTGAAACGAGGCAAAAACCTTCGGGGTCCAGCTGGGAGCCAGAGTTCAGCCCCAAAGCCTGGGCTCCCGCACAGAAAGACCTGGGATCTCAGCGCCCCGCGTGCCGGCAGCGGCGTGAACCCCGTGCTTCGGAGCCGTTTGCCTGAGCAGATTTTTCCACTCGTCACTTCCCCGAAGACAAACAGCCGGGGAAGGGCTAGCTGGCGTGAAAGGGAAAGCACCAGCCAAGAGCAGCGTGGGGAGTTCAGGCTCTGGAGAGGACGATGCTGCTTCAAAACAGTGCTGCCTTCTCCAGCAGAGTAAAAATAGCCAAGCCTGGAAGGGAAGGAGGCTGCTCTGGGAGCAGCCAAACGGAAAAAGGCCTTTTCAAAGCTTGGCTCGGTGACAGGGAGTGAGTTCAACGCTTTCTGGGCAGAGCAGGGACTCCATGTGTGTGCTTCCAGCTGGCTCCCCCTGCCCACCTGCCAGGCTCAGCCCCAGCCCTTGGTGGAGGCAGGGGCAGCACCGGCACAAAAGCAGAGCTGTGGAGGAGGACAGCAGCCCGGGAGAGGGCTGGACGAGGTCCCCAGCGCGGCAGCTGCCTGTCCCTGCCCCACTGACACGCTGGCAGCCAAGGCACATGGACCGAATCCATAACCGCCTCCGCCCTGCTGCCATCCCCAGCCCCAACCGCTCGCCTTGCTGGTCTGCAGCCTTCCCCAGCTCCCGGCATGGGCCATGCCTCCGGCTCGGCTGCAGCCGGCTCCGGCCAGGGCACACCACCCTCCTCCCAGGCCACGCAGCCAGCCGCACTGGGCACAGCGTGCTCCCTCTCCGCACGGCCCTTTGGGAAGCGGCGTGGGAGCCTCCAGCAGCGGGGAAGAGCCTCTGCTCTCCCAGCTCCTCTCAGCTGCCTCTTTGCAGCTCTGCGCGCACAGACAGTTTCTCCCCTCAGCTCACGAGAAGGCAGTAGAAACACTTTTCTCCAGAGATTACCACTGCACGGATTAAAAACCCCCAAGAACCTCACAGTGTTTGAAGACCCTCAGGGCCCAGCTCCCAAGCCCCAGACATCAGCTGGGACCGGTTTGACTCCAGCCTCTATCACCAGACCTTGGCATCCCTCCGTACACAGTGTGCCAAGCAGCCCCAGACCAGGGCTGTAAAAGAGGAATCTTCCCTGGGGAGTCCAGAATTCAGCAGGAAAACACTGATAAATGTTAAATAAAGAGTTAATTGTCAAAACAAGCCAGGGGTTGTCTCTGCCCCATGCAGCCACCACCCCAGGGACTCAATGCAATCTGAAGAGCTGTTTATAACCCAGCATCTATGACTTTAGATGCGACCGCTTGGCCACTGCGGCAGCAGGACAAGGCTCCCATGTCATCCACGGACAACTTTGCTGGCAATAAGGGTGTAACCGTGAAATGGGTGCTTGGCTGCAGTACTAGGGCACCACCTCTCCAGAGATGAGCTTGGTGGGAGGAAAAGGGCATAGGCAGCTATCAGGCTTAAAGCAGAGCAGCCAGAGAGGTGGAGGAAGAGCCACAGGATACCTGCTCCAGGACGAGATCCTTTTTGGGAGGAGCCGGCTCTGTCACCGCCAGGTGGCTCAGAAATCTCTGCATCTCCACAAGGTTGGGCAGCTGGTCAATGAGGACATCCGTCAGGAATGCACGGAGCTGTGGCCGCGGAGGTGAAGAACAAATGGAGAGAGGTCAAGACAAGGGAGCCAGAGCTGGGGAAGCAGCATAGCAGAGCACGGATCCGTGGGGCGCTGGCAGGGCGACCCATGGGGGTCCCACGAGGTCCACTTGCAAACACAAGCTTTGTTGCTGCTGGGACAGTGACAGACCCCGCTGCTCTCCCACCACCGGCGCCTCAGCAGCCCAGTGAGGATGGGGAGAGATGCTCGGAGGTGCCTAGTACTGGCAAGGTCCTACTCTGTGCTGCAGGGCCCACCGCCTGTGTGGTGTAGGGTCCTACCTTGAGCAGCTGGCTCTTGTTGAAGCCATCAAAGTGGTATTTGCGCTGGCATTCGGGGCTGAGCAGGAGGTTGAGGAGGGCAAGCCACACCTGCCCATCGAGTTTGGTCATCTTCACCTGGTCTTCAGGGGGCACCACGTGCCACGCGCCGTTCTCAAACTTCTTGAGCTTGCCTGAGGGACAAGAGAACACACGACTCCAGGGAGAGTCAGTGCTGCCTGAGGGAAGACAGCTCAGAGGTGAGGATGCTGGCCTACGCTCACTGCCTCGTTTCACCGCAGGCAAGGCCCTCTGCTTCTGCGTGCCTCAGTTTCCCCACCCCTTTGCTCAGCATAGCAGCCTACTTGGTAATGAGACAATACGTTAGAGAGCACAAAAAGCATAAAGAACGTGCATTAAAACAATAGGGCTGTGGGAGGAACTGAAAGGTCCTCCAGATCTCTCCCTCTCTCCTTGGCCAGGAGAGCAGTGGTAGATGGCGGGGGAGTTCATGCTGCAACAACAGAGTGGCTGGAGAGACGTGTTTTGGGGTACCAGCATGGCCAATACCCGCTCTTCTGGAGTTTCTTCTGCCAGCGAAAGCCAGAAGTAGCACGAATGTAACAGAAGTGACAAAACAGGTTCCAGGAGCTACTGTGCTGCTCTGGGGGATGGAGGAGGATGTAACCCTGCATCTGCACAGCCTGGAAACGCCTTTGCACTCTTGCGTCTTTCCTCAGTCCCTCCCTCAGGGCCCTCGATCAAAGCTCCCTCTGACACCCCAAGTGCACAGGCGGGGAGAAGGGATGCGTTTCCTGGCCAGAGGAAGGAGGAAAGCTCCCACAGCCAGCTGGGCTCCTCTCGGCAGGCGCAGAGCCACGTGCTTCCCAGCACCTCTTCCTCCCCTGCCCGTGCTGTGACCCCCCCGGTGCAGGGCTGGGGAGGGGAGCGTGGGTTCCCACGCCCCAGGCTGCGCCCCACCACTGCTCAGAGACAGCTGGGGAGCTGCAGGGGGGCACGCCTGGCTGCAGAGGTGCAGGAGGCAGGGCTGACGGCGGAGGCGATGGCCAGCAGGCACAACCTGATCAGAGGCCTTTGGCAAGAGAGAAGCTCAAGGACGAGCAGCTTCAGGACAATTGGTTTGCTGCCTGGGAGAGCCCATGTCTGGCTCTAATTGCTAGCACTGTCTCAGAAAGGTGCAGACAGGCAGAGAGCGGCACTCTGGTCTTTCTGTGCCCAGGAGAAGACTCCTCAGAGGAGCAGGTGGGGCTGGTAGATGTGCTACACTCCTGTCCTGGCCGCAATCAGCTCAGAAGAGACACAGCTCCGTGTGAGGATGGGCTTTTGGGAGCGCTGCCGAGTCCCCAGCCCAGCTGTGCTGCAGCTGCTTTTGAGCTGAACAGCTCTGGGCAGGGAACACCAGTGAGGAGCAAGGAGGGGAGGCCGAGGGGGAAGGTAGAGGGGGAGCCGCTTCCTGTAAGGGCTCCTACAGCAGACCTGTCAGTGGATGCAGATCCCAGCAGGCCACCATGGCACCCCAGGTAGCACAGGGCACAATCCATACCTGCTTCCCAGCAGCTCCAGGGGCAATGCTCCACCAGCTCGACAAGGAGGCAGGGCAGGTTGTGGGTGTTCAGCATCCGTGTCAGGGCGCTCAGGGGCAGACTGCAGATACAACATAAAGGGTGAAATGGCGCTCACAGACAAAATGTCAGAACAGATACAAACGCTCCCTGAGGCAACGGGGAGAGGCAGGAAAAAAACCAATGATCTGGGTTCCCGCAAGTACCATGGAGTGGGGTGGAGTGCTGCTGCCTTTGCCTCCAGGGGCACAGTGCCACTGCCACCACGGATAGAGCCAGTTGCTGAAAGGGGTCCAGGCACCCGCTGCAATGCCGCAGGAATCTCAACAAGAAAGCTCGGCACATGTCCTCTGCTGCTCCTGGGCACCTACCTCTCCACCTGATCGGTGACGAACCGCAGCACGGACAGGGCTTTCAGGGAAATCTCAAACTCCATCGTCTCTGCCTGCTTCTGCAGCTCCTGTGGAGGGACAAGCACAGCCTCGAGATTTCAGGCCCCATTTCCCAGCAGCTACAGGGAGGCAGGCTGTTGGCTGTGCCTCGGTAACCACAGACCGAGGAGGAAACCAGAGCCCTGCAAAACAAACTCTGCTTCTCAAGTCGACTGTCCCAGCGCTGCCTGTTGGCCAGGGCAGCCACAGAAGTGCTCGCAGCCCGCTGTTGCTTGTCCCTCATCTCCCTACCCCTAACGGGTCACGGGTGGCTCCTGGCAGCAGTGCCCCTGCACAGGGACACCCCCTGAAAGAGACGAGTCCCAGACCTCCTCTCTCCCCTTCTGGGATCATCTTGCGGCCCACAGCCCTGCAGAGACCCGTGAGGTTGAGGGAAGGGGAAACTGCATGATCAGCAGAAGAACCAGAGGAGGAGGAGGAGGAGGGAGAAACTTGGCCCTGGAGCAGTTGCATTCCTACATCCATCCCTCCTGGACCCGCCTCTCCCCTCCAGCTTGCATACAGCCAGCTAGAATATCTGCCTGTGGTTATCCCAGCCCACAGCTACGCCACGCTCTCCAGCCACCCGGCCTCCTTCCCTTCCCAGGCAACGTGGACACCCCGTTCATCCCCCACACGCTCAGGCTAACCGCCTGACCACCCTCTGACTCAGCCTCTTTCAAGACCATCAGGACGGCTACGCTGAGAGGTGCCAAGTCCTTCTCCCTGGCCCAGGCAGAGCTTCTCCTCTCCAGTCCCAGAGGCTCAGCAGCTCACATCTTCGTGTGCAGAGCACAGACCTCAGCAACTCGTGTTTCTCTAAAGCGCCACTGCAACAGTTCCCTTCCAAATTCCTGCGGTAAGCAGGACTGTGCTCCCCGTGCTGGTGCCCCACATGCTACTAAGAAAACCTTATGGCCTCTTCCCCCCCACCTCCCTCTTCAAACTCTTCCAGTGAGGCTGTTTCCTACAGCTCCTCCTGGTATTCAGACCTCATCTCTGCTACCTTCAGGCAGAGACTATCTTTTGCCTGTGCTTCTGGGGCACAGCAGAACAGGTCCTGCTCCAGGGGTTACCACCATACACAGTCACAAAGGACAACAGGCTCCACAACACAGGAGAGAGCAGGAACAGCTTTTTCATGGGGGGTTATTGTATGTAAAGTCAGGAGGAGCTGGAATGAATCAGAGGAAACCAGGCTTCTTGGAGACGAGCGCTTTTTAGAACCCTATTGGCTAGAAAAGGTCATTTTTTTTAACTTGAGCCATGTCAAAGCACTAACAGAGACAACCCCTTCCCCTCCCCAGCTGGGAAAACATTTCCTGGAAAACATCCCTATTGTGCTCCGGAGCCCTCCACTTCCTTCCCTTTTCTGGAAGAGAAGCATGTGCTCAGGCAACAAGCCAAAGGATAGAGGCAACACAGGGAGGTACAGCCAAGCTTGCAGGCTGTCACTTTAACCCCGCTTTGCCAAACGCTCCTCGCGATGTGCGCAGTTTAAGGAGAAAACTCCAGGTGCTGAGAAGCACCAGAAGCAAAGAGAGCTCCCGCACTGGGTAGGTGTGCGCGGCAGCCCAGGAACACCTGACTGGGAACAGCTCCGGCCTCGCTGCTGTCCCAGACCAGCAGAGAGAGGCAGTATTTCTCAGAGAGCCGAGAAAGCTGGGGGGAAACACATTAGGACAATTCCTAGTTGTATTGTACATCAGTTTAGGGAAGGATCCCTCTCATGGTTAATCCTGGCTGGCTCCAGCGGCAGTCTGAGCTAAGGTGGTTTCACAAGCTCCAGGGAGACATACCCACACAGCTTTCAAGAGCGATGGCAAATGGCCAAAACCCCTGCAGTGAATATTTTGCCTGTCAACTCTGCAGCGTCCCCTTCCTCAGGGCTCAGACCGCGTCCTGCAGGAAGGCTTGGGCTGGCACTGTCACAAGAGAGGGCGGAAGCGCAGCTGCGGGGTGGAGGGAGGTGGGTGCAGCCACTGACCCAGCTGAGCAAGGCACCAGCACCAGACGCCCTCCAAGGAGGGTGGGAGGTGCCTGGGTTGCAGCCAAGGGGTTCTCCACAGGAAGGCCCCCCTGTGCTTCTTCAGGCTGCCCACATCCTCCATCACGTGGGTCCCCAGTGACCTACAGGACTTTCTCCTCACCTGCATGGATGAGGGGCTGGCCAGATCCTCGGGACGAAGCTCCACCGGGGTCACTGTCTGTCCAATGGTGCTCCGAGCTGCGAGCAGGGTCAGTTTTCGGTGGCAATAATCAATTAAATCCAGAACGCTGTCCTCTGCTGACTCGCAGATCTCCTTCAGAATGACAAGAGTTTCACAGAGGGCCAGCCCCCACAGCTGTAGCTTTCCATCCCCAGGGGCTTTACACTGAAGAAAGCTGTACCTGCCTCTTACCTTGTAAAAAAACACTGTCTCCAAGAGGTTAATGATGGAAGCTTCATGATGCAGCTGGAGGAGGAAAACGGCAAGAGTGAAGTAACAGTGGAGCAGTCACCAGCACCCAAAGACACAGGCAATGGGACTGGGAAAAGGGCTCTTCTTGCTTATGTAGTTGTGGCCAAATGCAAGTCCAAGAGCCAAATACAGGTGATGTAACCTTTAAAACAACTCCAGTTCATGCAGTTCATATTAATATTTACGTTAACATGCCTATGATGCTACAACACGCTGATAGAGAACCATGCTTCCCAGCAGGCAGGGCTCTTTAGGACACTCTCTCTGTGCTACAGTGGTAGTACAACTGTAGCCCTTGGGCAAGCTGCAGCCCCTGGCACCGGCATAGAGCCACTGCCCGAGATGGGACAGTGCTCTGCATGGCTGTGCTGCTCTCAGCCCCCTGGGACGGGGGCAGACAGGCTTGTCCCAAGACTGGAAACCACGAGATAACTGCCTTGAGGCAATGCTGCCTGCCCAGGGGAAACACCACCTTGCTCCAGCAAGGTGTTACCCTAGAGTGAAAACGGGCTAAAACTTCCAAGCCTCGGGCGGATTTCCCTTAGGTCAAGGTCTGCATCCCTCCACAGGGAAGCCCAGCTCCTGAGATCACTCCCTTGCTAAGAATGGCCCAAGGGACCACTGCTCCCAGGAGCTTGGTAAGAAAAAGCTACATTTTTCCTAACCTAGAGGCACATAACTTCAGAGAGCCCTCTGGTTAGAGGTGCCAGAGAAAAACAGTGCGCAGAGCGGGGGCAAACACCCCAGGGGTGTTACTGCCTGGGAGGGAGAGTAGCACCGAGTTGCTAGGAGCTGCAAGCCAGGAGCACAGCCACCTCCAGGAGCGGCTTTTGCTGCACCCAGCGGCTCCCGCAAGCCCCTGTGCAGGATTAGGCAGGAGCGCAGCCCTCCACGGAGCTGAGCTCCCCTGGGAGCGGGTCCCTGTCCCTCCCTGGGGGTAAGGATATGGGCTTGTTGCCCACAGCTTTGGGAAACCAGGTGCTTCCCACTGTGTCACACTGCCCACCGCAGCTTCTCAGCCTGGTGAGATGTAAAACCCCAGAGATTTATTTTTAAGCGTAGTGGTGCCTGCCCAATTTCCAGGCTCATTCCCACTGCCCCCTCTACTCACCACCACGTAGATGGGGAAGGTGCTTCTTGGCTTGAAGTCCTCCAGCCGGCAAAGCACGGGAAAGATCTTGTGCTTCCAGATCTCCACAGAGATCAGCTCCCCAATGAGAACAGGAATCTAGACAGAAAAGGGATGGGGGAAGCAAAAGCCTTTCAGACCAGTGCTGCAGGGGAAACTAGTGTTATTGCTAATGCTCAGCCACACAGACATCAGAGTCACCCCACGGAGGAGGGCAACCTTGGGGCACCCTGTCTTTATATACACCCAGCTCAGAAATCGAGCTTTTCACCAACAGACAAGCAGGCAGAGAGAGCTCCTGGGGTTGCAAAGGGGGAAGATGACCCTGAGGAGCTGGGTAGGTCCAGGGCACCACAAATCCCAGGGCAGCCCAACACTTTCTGGGGCTGGAACACCCCTGGTATACGGCAGAAATCCGCAACCCAGAGGGGGCAGTGCACGAAAGGGACCAAAATAACCTCCAAGAGGAACCAGAGACTAGAAAGTAGAAATACCACAGCCTGACCTTTAATTTTTTTGAAAAGCTAAACTGGCAAACCACCAATCAAATGTCTTTGCTGGAGACACAAAACATTCTTCATCACCATTTTATTCCAAAATTGCACATTGTCCACAAGACGACTCCAGCTTGAAGCTGAAGGCCTGGCGTGGGGATCACTATCACACCCAAGGAGGCTCACCTTAGCGTAGGTGACCAGCAGCTCAGTGAGGAGCTGCTCCTGGCCCACAGAGGCACTCAGGATGGCATGCATGTTGAGCTTCTCCACGCACTCATGCTGCCGAAGCCATCTACGGGGCAGCCAGGAAGGATATCAGTGCCAGAGACATCTGGCCACTGGCTCTGGGGCTCCGCTGTGCTCCTGGAGAGGGCCCTCATGCAGGGAAACCTGCTCCCAGCACCCCCACTCCCAGGAAATGCCCCAAGCCTGCCAGGCACCCCCAAACCCCAGGCTGCCCCCTGAGCCAGCACTCCCTAGGGCAGCAGCTCCACCCATGGCAGCCCCAAACCCGCTGCCCTCCTGCCTGCCCCTTGCAACACCATGAGACACCCTCACTGGGGCACACCCCAAAACTGGGGGTCCTCCTCTCCATCACCCCTACACACACAGAACCTCTGGGGACACCCCAGATCTGGGGATCTTCCTTACCCTCCCACTCCCCCTGGGCCTCCTCTCTCTCCCAGTCTGTCCAGGAAAGCACCTGGATTGGGGCCCCCCTCTCCCCCCACCCCAC
>JAVKLA010000036.1:5912934-5965840 GCA_034782735.1 Sagittarius serpentarius | reverse complement strand
GGGAGGAGGAGGAGGAGGAGGAGGAGGAGGAGGAGGAGGAGTACAAAACACTCGTACTTGGTCCATCAGCATTGCCATTGCAGGGGCGCTGGGAGGAGGCAACTCAAAGCTGATAGAACAGGGCTGAGGGTGACACTTCCACCTCCCCGCTGTCCTGCCCGCTGGCCCCGTCCCCCCCATCCTCCCCTGCGCTGCCGTGCCCCCCACAGCCGTCCCCCTGCCCGTGCCGGGGAGCGGGTGCTGCCGGGCAGGCTGCCGGCGGGCGCTGCGTGAGGGGTGCCGTGCGGGGCGCGTGCGGGAGGGAGCGTGGCGGTCGGTCCCCCGGGAGACCGTGCATGCCAGGGCGTCCCCTGGCCCACCATCGGGCTGCATGGGAGCTGGGGGTCCAGCCCCACGGGGCCCCTCCTGCTCCAGCGAGCAGCCAGGCATCGCGGGGACGCGGGCCAAATCTTGCCCTGGGTCGCATGGGCGACGTCCCGCTCCACTGCAGGGTGGGGGGACCGGCCCCGGCACCCCCCGCCTGCCTCGGTGGGACTTTGGGCTCAAACTCGGCTGCTCCCGGGGGGCATGGATGGCACCGGGACGCTGCGGCTGCCAGGGGCTTCATGCCACGCTGGGCCCCGGGGCAGCGGGGATGGCCACTGAGCAGCCGTGGGGGCAAGCAGCGCGGCACCCCAAGGCTCGGCCACCCCGCATCCCTGCAGGGCCAACCTCGCTGTCCCCTATGCAGCGAGGTGGCATCGCCCTGGGGTGGTCCCATCCCCACCTCCGCCGAGAGTTTCTGCTTGGGGGGGGGGGGGGCGGGGGGGGCTTCCCCGAAAAAGCCTGTCCCAGAGGGCGACTGCAACAGAGGACTGGGTCCCCCACTTGCCCTCCGTCCCCGCCACCTTTGGGCGCTCACCCCGCAGCCCCCCGCTCCCTGCACAGCCCTATCCCTTTCAGGTTGAGTTGTCTTGGGGAGGAGGAAGCAGAGGAGCCAGGACGGGGCGGGGAGGGGGGGAGAAGGAGCCGGAGGAGGCGAGCGGGGGTGGGGGGAGAGGAGCAAGAAGGAGGAGGAGGAGAAGGAAGAGCAGGGTATCAAACTAGCTACAAAAACCTCGTGGATCGAAAACGGCAGTTTCATACGAGATCAGCTCTTGAACGATATCGAACCAGGTTTGGGAGCGATGCACAGGGAGGGAGTGGGGGACCGTCGTGACAAAGCTCTCATGGACAGAACAAGACATGTTGCTTTCAAATAAAGGGGGAACTGGAGGAGAGGAGGAGGAGGAGGAGGGAGGAAGGGCGAGTCGGTGGCGGTTTGCAGGTTCGGCGTGGCAAACGGGCAGGGAGATGGGCAAGCAGGGGGGCTGGGGGGGGACTGGACACGGGGCAGGGGACGGGGTGGTGAAGGTGAGTGGTCTGAGACTGAAAATACTTGCCCTTCATTTTGATGTTTGGTACTGTGTGAATCCACCATAGAGAGAAAGCAAGAAAAACAACAAACAAAAAAACAACAAACAAAAAAAAAGGGGGTTGGGTGGAAAGGGGGAAGGGGGGCACAAACAATATTTTATTCAATCGCCGTTTGAATAAAAATATTGTGTATCATAATCATACCAAAAGGAAACCTCTTGCAAAAAACGACATGAAAAAAAGAAAGAAAAGAAAAACCCAGTAACAAAAGGAAAAGAAAAGGCCACAGTGAAATAAGAATTAAAAAAAAATGCAAAGATATAACTAGAGAAATATATATATATATATATTCAATACTCCAAAGGAAAATGAGAGTCAGTAGCAAACAGTTGCAACAGTCTTGATATCGAAATGTCCTCACTGAGTTAGGGGGGCATGCACGGCACGGCGGGCAGAGCCGGGGAGGATGGGGGGATCCCCCCTCCCGGGGACAGGGACAGCCTGGCCTCATCCCCGCGGGGACGCGGGGCTCCTGCCTGATGGATGGAGGGGGCGGCAGGGGCCGGATCCGGAGCGGGGCTGGGGTCGAGCCGCTGGGGCGGCCGAGGGGGAGACAGGGGGGGAACTGGCGGGGAGAGGGGAAGGGTCTGGTTCTCTCATGGGGGAGAGGGTCCCCGGGAGCAGCATGGACCTGTGGTGGGGAAAAGGCTTGGGGGTCAGGGGAGAGAGAAAGAGAGAGAAAGGGGGGGCCAGGCTAACACACACGTACACAGATTAATTCCAAATGAAAATCGAAACCAACTGAAACCGAACTCATAAAAAGAACAAATGGCTTAAACCGAAACCAAAGAATCGTAATAAACCAAAGGAAATTAAAAGAGATTCATGCAAACTTTCCCAGGCTCGCAAATTAACTGGCCGCTACAGCGTCCTCCCTCGTCCCCAGGAGGCGAACAGGCAGCAGTACAGTCCCTGCCTGCACCGGGCAGTGCCTGCCTGCAGCCTGGGGCTCGGGTTTTGGGGTGCAAAGCGTAAGGACCAAACCCTGGCACCCCGGGGCACCCCAGGCAGGCAGCTTGCTTTCCCTCTGTGCGTTCACCTCTACTCACGCCTCTCTTTTTTCCTTTTTTTTGGCCTCTCACAGTGATCCCTATCTCTTTTCTCAAGTTTTTGCTTTGTGTTTCTCCCCCTGACAGCCGTGGGCCGGCGTGGGGGCGAGCGGGAGTGCGAGAGGGTGGCGGGGAAAGCCAGGGGCTACTTACACTTCACTTGCAGGATCTGGTCGCTGAGGTTGGCCTGGATGTAGTAGGTGCTGTAGGGAGGTAGAACCAGCCCCAGGCTGCGGAGGGGGAGAGCAGACAGGCGGTGTAAGGCTTTACACCCACCCACAGCCCTTGGCTGGCCCCTAGCCCCTGCCTGGCACCCCCCAGCAGCACCCAGCCCCGGCCAATGGCAGGCAGCAGCCCCGCTGGCCTCTTGCACAGCTCGCTGCATCCTTCTCTCCAGGGACTGCACCCAGTGCTGTCCTGGGGCCACCCACGGTCGTCCCCAGAGCCCCCAGGGTCATCCTGGAACACCAAGGGCCATTCTTGGAGCAACCAGGACCATCCTCAGAGCACCTAGGGTCATCCTGGGGCACCCAGAGCCACCCTTGGAGCAGATAAGGCCATTCTGGTGGCACCCAGGGTCATCGCCAGTACACCTACTGCCACCCTGGGGCTCCCAGGTTCGTCCCCAGCACACCCAGGGTCATCCTGGGTGGCACATGGCCATCCTGGTGGCACCCAGGATCATGCCCAGGGGTAGCCCCAAGCACCGGGGGTGGCAAGCCTGTCCAGCCAGGGCCGAGATGGGCAGGACGCACCTGCCCGGGAACCAAGGGAGATGCACGTGGAAGAGGGACACGACATCCCCATAAGGGAGGAAGGCAGGAAAAGAGCCCTCGAAAGAAGGGACACCACCTTACAGCAAGGAAAGACCAAAAACAACCATTACGCAGGCGCCAGCTGCTGGTGGGCCAGGAAGGAATGGGATCCACCAGCCAGGAGTCTGGCGCGCAGACGAGGGTGGGAAAGGAGGTGGCAGGAGGTGGTGCTGGGGCTGCTGAACCCACGGGACACGCTGCCAGAGGGAGCTGGGCTCCTGGGAGCTGGCTGCCCTTCAGCGATAGTGTTTGTGCCAGGTGCTGCCTGGGATAAGCAACCCCGGCAGGTGAGGGCCACCTTCCTGACTCTCATCGGATGTCACGTCTGCACCTGAGCCACCAGGACCTGGACTTGCCTCCCAAGGACACCAGCCCTGCCTGCACCTGGCAGCACGGACTGGGCACCTCAGCGAGCACGGCAGAGGTGGTGGCACCCCAAAGCGCAGGTGCCAAGGGGAGGGCAGTGACTTTTTTCTGTTCAGTGCTGGCGGCACCCTGTGCTGACGGTGTCCCAGAGAACCCCCGGAAACATCCCTGCCGCAGTGCGGAGCCACGGGAGCAGAGGGGCTCTGGCAGCACCTTTCGCTCTACAGATCAAGCCACTGCCCCGGCCACAGCTGTGTCACCCCATGTCATTGCCCCCTCCTCGACAGTGCTGCTTGGCTCTGGAAGGGTGCCACCACGGGGGACGGGACCGGGGCTGCGCGGGGGATGCCTGGCAGCACTGGGAGGAGGCTGTGATCCTTGCCAGCCCCTCACGAGCTGGGTGGCAAGGAGGAGGAGGGTACACTGGGTGGCAGGGGGACTACACGGCTCCTCACAGGATGAGGGCAGCACGAGTTGGACAGCATGGACGTGACGATGCTGGGGTCGTCTTTACACATCTGTTGGTCCAAACTGGTGCAAACTGGGCGATAAACGCAGAGGGAAGCTCTGCTCTCCTCTGCCTCCGAAGCCACCGCCTGTGCTGCAGGGTGGGCGCACGTCTCCGTCACCCAACCCGGTGCAGGCAGAGACCCGCGCGAGCCCCTGGCTGTGCAGGCAGGTGGTGGCAGGGGTGTCCCTTGTCTGGCACCTTGCACGCCAGCCCTGCAGCCTGTCCTGAGCCCTGGAGACTGTGGCCCAGCTCCGTAGCGCCAAATACTGGCGGGCAGCACTTCTGGGAGTGCCCCCTAGAGCATCACCGGCTGTGTGTAATGACGTGACGGCGCATTTGCAACCCTGCAGCCCACGGGACATGCTCCTGGCGGCCCCGGGGACCTCCCGAGCTGCAGGCACAAGAGGGCAGCCCTGTGCTGGGGCGGGTCCGGCCTATGCTGGGTGAACGCGGGTGTGCCGGCAGTGCCGCTCACCTGTAGTTGGTGCTTTTGATGGGGGCCCACGTGTAGGTCCTGAACACCTCGTCGATGTATTGCTGTGGGTCAGAGGGAGACAGTCAGGCCTCCGCCGTGCCAGGAGCCTGCTGGCGCACTGACACGGGACCCCAGCTCCGAGCCCGGTGCCGGACACAGCCCCTCACTCCCTCCAGCCAGGGCTGGGCGCTCAGCACGGCCCTAGTTTTCGGCAGTGACCCCCTTCCCCTGCAGTTTTACCTCATCCAGGGACTTGATGAGCGTCTTGATGAACCTCTGCCCATCATTGCCATCAATCATGCTTCTCCGGATCTGGGGGACAAGGAGGAGGCAACTGAGGGCCACAGAGCCCGGCCACAGGCCCGCAGGCACCCACCCCAGTGGGGTCGGCACTGGGGACCCACGGAGTGCAGGGGGGAGTGGTAAGCAGCCTTGCGGGGGGGGTGGTGTCATCATACTGGCACTCAGGGGACATCCCTGCCTTGGCCCCACGGGAGCCATGCTGGGGCCCATAGGACAAGGTGCTCCCCAGGGCAGGCTGGAGGGGCCGAGTGCCCTTTGCGACTGCAGATCGGGGGGGCCAGCCTGTACCCCAAAAGCTGCCCCTGGGTCTGCCCACCTCCTCCTTGTTCTCGTCCTCCAGCTCAGCATCCAGGAAGTCCAGCGTCACCGGCTCACGGAAATTGATGATCTGCAGGCAGAAAGAGAGAGCTGGGGAAGGGCTCAGGGTTCCTGCAGCTGCTGCTGAGTCCAGACAAATTCATCACAATTCCCGCGATTAGCTCCTAACAACCCCGGGAAGCTGTGTGGCCCACAGGGCCCGGCTAACCCCCGCTGCTGCCACCCTGACGGGTCCCTCCTCACCTGGGGCTGCAGGTTGGGGTGCAGCAGGACGTAGCCGTTCAGGTCGATGGCGAAGACGTAACCGTTTGCCCCCAGCTGCAGGAGGACAGGAGGAGGGATGAGGCCGGCCAGGCGGCTCTGCGGCGTGCCATGCCATGCCGGTGTGATCACCCTCACCTCTGCAGGCAGAGCTCGCCCCACGCCGCCCCTGGGGCTCAGCCTTTTCTATCCATCTATTTCTATTGTCAGGCCAACAGCATCTCTCACCCCAGCTCTGGATTTTGCCCGCTGCCCCTTCCCCCAGGCTGGAAAAGTTTATTCCCCACTGGCCCTGCAAGGTTTTTAATCTCTGCTCTGAGCCCCAGTGCATCACCCAGCTCTGATCCCTTGCCCACCTGCCTGCCCTGGTCCCTGCCTGCAATCATGGTTTCTGCACCCTGCTACCGCCCGCACTGCTGGAGGTGCTATGGGGTCCTGGGGGCAGAGCTCAGGGCTCCCCGCAGCAGGCTCCCACACCGGGCTCGGGCAGCGCAGGGCAGGGATGGAGGGGAAGGGGCCCCCACGCACGTTGTATCGTGGCGTCAGCCTCTTGATGTCGTTGAGAGCCACGTCGATCCCCATCACGCCCAGGATGAGCTGGTTCTGGAAGGAAGCGCAGGGAGGGAGGCGGACGGGAGCAAGGCTGTCTCCTGCCACTGCCAGCACAGGGATGGGGAAGCAGGGGGGTGGCCCTCTTCTGCCTCTGGGGATGTGTGGGCCAGATCTGGACACCGCAGGGGCACAGGGTGGGATGCGCCAGCCCCCCAGCAGCCCTCCATGGGGCACTGCACCCTCCAGGGAACTGCAGCTGCCAGCTGTCCCCACTGAACCAGGAGAGTCACCCAAGGCCATTTCAGGTCCCAGGGATGGCAGTCACCCCTAGTCTCACCCCAGGGAGGGGTTGTAGAGCCGGCAGCACCCCCGGGATCCCAGTGCCCCCCCCCACCCCATAGCCACGTACCCAGCATTGGGGCACCCTCCCCACCCTGCCGTGGCCCCACACTGGGGGTCCCGGTGCAGCCAGGCTGGTGGCAGCCACAGTCTCCTACCTTCCTGTCACTGCTGTCCTCTGTCAGGTTGAACACTGGCAGCGTGCCTGTCACCACCAGGCCCAGTCCCTGCACAAGCACAGAAGAGTGTCCCATGGCCCCTTGCCGGCCCCAGGACCCAGAGCTGGGGGTGGGCAGCAGAGGGGGGTTACCCCGCTGGCAAGGGAAATGGGGGCATGGGCTGTGCGGGACCCTGGGGCCAGTGTCCCCACCCGCACCCTGGGGCTGGGGGTCCTTACCAGGGCATCTTGGTAGACGTTGGTCCACTGAACCTGCTTGGCTCGGTTCCCTGCCAGGACCATGGGTCTGCCCAGCACGTCCAGGTACTCCTGCAAGGACACAGCACGGGGGAAAGCATGACATGGGCGCCAGATGCCACCCTGCTCCAACCTGGTGACACCCCTGTCCCCACACATGCCCCAGGGATTATTAACGGGGTGCTTGGTGCCGGCTCCCAGCTGCAGGCTGGGCACGGGGAGAGGGCTTGGCAGCTCCCAGACCCGAGAGTAACGGCCCCAGCTGAGAAGTGAACGGGCCTGTCAAGATGCAAACAAGGTGCTGCTCGCCGTCAGCCGTGCACGGGCAGGGCAGTGGCTCCCCGGGCAGCAGCAGCCAGAGCCCCCCCCCGGCTCCCAGCCATCCGTGGGGCTGGGCTTGCTCCGTCACGCCTGGACCACATCGCTGCTGTCTCCCTGGCTGCCACTGCCAGCCTTTTGGGATCTTCTCCTGGGGCAGGTTTCCCTTATCCTGGCTCACCTTGCCAAGGCAGACCTCTGGGCGGACGCCAGCCCTGCCCTGCGGGGCTGCCCTCCTTGGGGACCCCGTCACTGCCCACCACGGCACTTCGCGTGCATCTGATAAATAAAAGGGGCAGAGGGATGGGGTGTGGGGTGGACACGCCTGGCTCTGCTGAACAGGGTGGTGCTGGGGTTGGCCCTGCCTGCACTTGGTCCCTGCCCGCGCTTGCTCCCTGCCTGTGCTCAGCTCTGCTCCGTGCTGATCAACGCCTGACGTTTCATAATTAGTCACTCAAAAGGCGGCAGGTCCACGGGGAGCTGCAGAAGATGAATTACTTATTTCAATAGCGCGAGGTCTTGGCCGAGGGCTCGGCTTGGCTCCCCAGATCGCTGCCACGCTTGCTGCTGGCCTTTGGGCTCTCTGCAGTGGGGCTGGGGCTGCCTGAGCGCACCGCCAGGCAGGGCACGCCGGGAGGGCAGCTCTGCCTGCGGCTGCCAGGCGGGCAGTGCTGCCTGCCTGCCTGCCAGCACCCTGCCTGCCGGCACTCTGCCGTACCTGCGTGTTGATGCGGATGGCGCCGATGGAGGGGATTTCGAAGTAGTACCCTTGGAAAAGAAAAACAAAGGCAGCTGGAGAGCCGGCTGTCTGCCTGTCCAGCAGTCTGGCTGTCCTGCTGTCCAGCCCTCCAGGGCTGCAGCCCGTGCCGTGCTGGCAGCAGCACGCACCGGAGCTAGCCCCCGTGTGAGGGGTGAGCCCAGCACCCTGCAGCCTCCCGTGTCCGCTGGGTGCCAGTCCCGCTCACCTTTGTTGGCACAGGCCATCCACTGCAGCGGGGTCACGTCGTAGTTGTGCTGCCCGACGGAGAAGGTGAAGACCCGCACCTGTGGCGGAAGGCGGCGGTGAGGGCCGTCCGCTGGGCACCCTGGTCTTCCACACCCAGTGCTCCCGGCTGATGGCAACCTCCCCAGGGACACCGTGGCATTGCCTGCCATGGCCCGCAGACTGTGCTGCCTGCTGCCAAGCGCAGGTGCGCAGAAGGCAGCTCCTGCGAATGCTGGCTGCGCTGGCAGCAAGGGACCCCCTCTCTCCTCGCCTGGCCCTGGCCAGTCCTGTCCCCCAGCATCACTGCGTTGGCCCAAGCCACCTACCCCAGGGGTCCTCATGCTGGGCCATCGCTGCACCCAGAGCACTCTGTGCTCTCCGAGGGTCCTGCACGGACCAGGACCTCCCCACCCCATGTGTCTCCCGGTCCTGGGCAGCAACGGGGACCCTCCTGCCGGTTCGTCTGCCTGCCAGCAGCCTTCTCCCCCTGCTTGGGGTGTGCTCCCCCCGGGGCCGGTGCTCAGGGAGCCCACCAGCCCCATACCCTCCCCGGCAGCTCGCAGGGCGCATGGTCCCACACCTCCCGCACACCAAGGTGGGAGCCGGCTATAAACAGCACCGGTGCATCAGCCATCCCATTACCAGGGCAGTGGCTCGGTGCAGGAGCAGGCTGCCGGGGAGAGAGGATGGTGATGAAGTAAATGAGGCAGGAAGCCAGCAACAGAGCTGGAGCAGCTGTCTCCCTCCCCGGCGAGCGGCCCCAGCCCAGCACACGGCCCCACAACCCCTCACCGTCTTATTGGGCCAGTTGTACTTCTCAAAGACGTCCTGCACCCGGTCCTCGCCGCCGTCCGTGAACATCATAATCATCTTGTTGCAGTTGGCACGCGTGATGTTGGACTGCAGGGCAGAGAGACGGCGCCTGAGGCCGGACCCAGGGCGAGCGGCACCAGGCGCGGGGGTGGATGCAGCCAGGAGGGCTGGCCCCGACCCATCTTGTTTCCTGGCCTGTTTCTCCTGGGTGAGGTGGCTGGGGTAAATGGGCAGGAGGAAGGACGCTGTCTGCTTGGAAATGATGCTGTGGCTATTGCTGCTCGGCACTTAATAGCACCATTCATCTTTATTTTGCCTCTGGCATGGTGTATGGGTGGATCCAGCCCCCTCCGCCCAGCCCTGCTAATTTTTAATAACTCATAGGGGCAGCAGCTCCAGCAAAACCTCAGCTACGGCGTGTCAGGGGGTGGGATGTCCCCCTGGCATTACACAGGAGAACATGGAACCCCCCGCACACCAAAGCCCCAGGCACAGGGCAGGAGCTGGGTGCTCAGAGCTCTCCCATCGCCCCCAGCACCCATGGGTGCACTCTGCCACCCCCCCAGCCCGGTCCCCAGCTCACGTTCTGCAGCTGGTCGAAGGCGTACTCAAAGCCAGCCTTGTAGTCGGTTGTGCCCTTGGCCACCATCCCCTGCACGTCCTCCTTGAAGACCTTCTTGTTCCGGATGTTGGCCTGCACCAGGTGCTTAAAGCATGACACTGGCTTCGCCTTCTCGTTGAACTGGAAGGGAAGGGAGTGGGTTGCAGAAAGGGGACGGGGCAGCCCCCGGCAGGCACGAACCACCTGCCACGCTCAGCTCCCATGAGCAACAGGCAACTGGAGCATCCCGTGTCCCACGTCCCAGTGACAGCCGATGCTCAGATAGGGGCTTAGCTCAGGCCAAATCCACCACTGAGCCGCCCAGCAGGGCTCACCCGCGCCCTCGCTTCTGCAGGACCTTGTGCAAGCAGGCGTGCCACGCCGCGCCGCACGGTGCTGGCAGCGGGAGCAGGTGCCGCCTCTCACTTACGGCTTCATTTGCTGGCAATAGGGCCCATTCATTAGAGGAGCAGCGATCCAGCTAACGGAGCCAGGCCAGACACGTTAATTAGCGCCGGCGTGCTTGTGGCCAGACAGGGGAGGGCCGGCATGGGCTGGGAGCCCAGCGATGCACAGATGTGGTGGCACGGCCACTGTGCTGCGCGAGGTCGTGGGCTGGTGACAACACCGCAGGGGGCATGATGTCACTGGCTAGTGACAGGCAGGAGGTGGCTGGTTGGGATCACCCCGGGAGCATCTCTGCCAAACACCCCGTGATGGGGCAGCTTTCGTTCATCACCACGTACAGCCAAGCCCTGAGCAGCCTTCTCCTTCCTTATGTGCAGGCGGGTGGTTAAGAAGAAAAAAAAAAGGCATTTCCCGCTCTGCAGAGCCCCTGGCCAGGTGGGTGTGGCAGCAAAGGACTCCCATAGTGGGGAGCTGGGAGCTGCCCAGGGGTACAGCCCTGCCGCCCACCCCGCAGCACCCACCGAGGCCACGTTGACATAGTCATCGTCCGAGAGGGTGTCCAGCATCTCATAGACCGAGGTCTTCATCAGCTTGAGCGTGAGGCCGCTCACGCTGCCGCTCCTGGTAGAAGAGAGGGGTGCTGGGGGCTTGGCAGCGAGGTGGCACGGGGCTCCTCACCAGTGCTGTCCCACGCGGCTTCCCCACAGCCACCGGCGGGGCAGCGGCACCCCGGTGAGCAGTGCCACCGTCCTGGCCTGGCTCAGCCTGGCCACAGACCCCACCGTGTACTCACACGTCCACGATGATGACCATGTCCTTTGGGGAAGAGGCGCCTTGGATGTACCTGCAGGGTGCAGAAGGGGGGTCAGCAGGGTCGATTCATTTTGGGAAGGATCCCGACCCTGCCAGGTGAAGCCCAAGAGCAAAGCTCTGCCACTGCACAGGCAGCCGGGGAGCTGTGCCAAGAATGCCCGCGCACCCACGGCTGTGGTGACCCTGCAGCGAGGAGCGGGGACAAGACAGGGGCAGGCGAGCAGAGGCGACGACGTGGCACAGCGCGGCACGGCAGACCGCCAGCGACCCGCCGCTCGGTACCGTATCAGCCTAATGAGCTCTAAATGCTAAACTCTTCCATCATCGCAGGCCCTTTTCTGCGCACTGATTATGCTGACACACACATCCATATTAAGATGCTATTTACCCCCCGGTAGCTTCAAAGGCCAGGCTGATTACGTTATTTTTAGCTACGAGGAGGAAAAATAATAGTACTATGTAAATCCTCCCCCCTGAAAACAATTAGGGAACCCTTCCTCACCCCTCTAAAGCACCCAGTCCTGCTCCCGGCCCTGCTGTGCCATCCCGCGTGGAACAGAGCCAGCACGGTGCTGAGCACCCGTCCCAGTGACGGCCAGGCAGAGCCCAGCCTCCTCGTCCCATGGCGGGGGGGCCTGATCCTGCCATGGCTGAAAACCAAGGGAGCCTCATTATTGGCTTGATCAGGATCAGGCCTGACACGAATTAATTCGTGTGTTATTAGTATCAATTACTCACCATTACCTGGGAGGACTGGGGAAGGGGCAGGCTCTGATTGCTAATCCCAGGTCCTGATGTTCCCTAATTACAAGTGATTACCCAGGTGGGATGTGGGATAAGGGACGCTGGCACGTGGCGCCATCCTGGTGTGGGTGCCGCATCCCCCCAGAATCCCCCCCCCTTACACTGGGGTGCAGGATGGGCAGGCAGCTGCCCGCAGGCTGGAAGCAGGGGGGCTGGAAGGCTCGGTGCCTGCCCCGCTCCCCAGGGCTGGGCTGTCGGCACGGCACAGAGCCCAACTAAGATGCTGCCCGTAATGGGTTGTGGCAGCGCATCCATCTCCGCCTGCCCCGCTCAGACGAATATCCGCGGCTCCGCGGGAGAAGGCTGTGGTTAATAGTGCCATTCATCAAGGGAGGGGAAGGCAGGCGAGTGGCCCCGCTGGCCCTGCTGAGGCTGCAGGCAGGACGTGGTCCCGGCCAGGCCGGGCACCGGAGCGGTGAGGGCTGTGTGCCGCACCAGACGCTGGCGCAAGGGCAGGAGAAGACCCCAAAGGGGGGTCCCGCGGGGTTTGCTGCCCCCCAGAAGGAAGGGTGCTGCGGCCCCTCTGTGGCTGGGGGGGCAAATGAGTGGCCAGCCTGGCTAGTGGGCAGGGAGCTGGGCTAGCTGGGCTTGGTAGCCCCCATGTGCATCAGCAGCCCCCCCGAAACAGCCTGCCAATCCCGCCTCCACCAATAACCCGCATGGCCACCTCGGCGGCAAACAGTTAATAATTCATGTGGAGCAATCAAAGACCATTAACCATAGTAGCAGGGCCACTCATTTTCTGACAAGGGGAGGGGGCAGCTCCCGGTGTGAGCAGGGGGCTGGGCAGGGGGTGCTCCCCTGGGATACGGGGCTCCCTGGGCACATGCCAGAAACCTGCACCCACTTTCCTCTCCATGCCTGTGTTTTCAGGCAGCAACCGCAGGCAGGACAGGGCCGCAGCTCCCCAAGCTCCACAGGCAGCATGATAACTAGCGCCGCCAAGCCGGCAGGTCTACCTGGGCTAAGGGGAAGCGATTCAATCCTGCCTCACTCGGTGTGCGGCTAAATGCCCGCTTGCAGCTATCGCTTAACTACAGCCTGGTGCTGCCTGCTCGTTTCTCTCTCCATCCTCCCGGCTCATGGTTTCCAAGAGCCGGATGTTTTCCCATTTGGATGGGAATGCTGGCGGGGGCCGAGCACCGGCAGCCATGGCTGCAGGGGGGAGCAGGGTGAGGGGCGGCTCTCCATGCTTGATCTGTATCCAAGGATTTATCTCTCCATCCCACTCTCCCTTCCCAGGAAGAGGGGAGGGGAGTGGGAGCAGAGAGCCGCAGCTCGGATGCCCCTGCCCGTGTTACTCTGTCCGTTTGCCAGTGCCAACCATGTGTGAAATGGAAAGGGGAAGGACCCGGCTGCTCCCAGCTGGGAAGGGCCGGTGAAAGGACCCCCTCCCCACCCGGCACCCCCTTACCAGGGCCGCCTGCGCACGTCGTAGAGGTCGATCTTATTTGGGGCTCTCCACGGGGTGGCTGTGGGGGGAAGGCAGGTGGTGAGCAAGGTGGGGCTATTCCGGGGTGGGGGATGCGGGGGACGGGGCAGAGGGATGCCCAGGGCCAAGGAGGCAGCAGGCTCCGGCCGGGAGCTCACACCAACGGGCTTTGGCACTGTACGGTTACGTGTGCCAGGCGGCCCCCAGGGCCAGCGCCGGCGGATGCTCGCCCGCATCTCACGGTGCGAAGGGCCCGGGCTGCCCTTGGCCAGCCCCCTCCCCAGCAGCTGCCCCTGCTACCCCCCGCCACGCACCGGGGTAGTAACGGGTGACGCCGGTGGCGCTGCCGAACACCTGCCAGAGCAGGGAGGGATCCTCCTTCCGGTTCTCGATGAAGACGTCCTCCAGCGCCTGTGTCCAGTTCAGCTCGTTGAGGATGACGGTGGCTGCGGGAGACAGAGGCGGGGGCGGGAGGGTGGGTGTTGGGGGGGCAGTGGAGCTGGGAGTGGGCTGGGGGGGTGACGGGGACCACGGTGTCCCCACAGTGACGGCAGGGAGGGAGAGGTGGTGCGTCCCCTCTGCCCCCCCCTCCCATGAAGGAGCCCACAGGGGCTTTGCAGCCTCTCCCACATCCCCCCGGCCCCCTCGCTCCCACAGGGCTCCAGCATCAGCCTGATGTCCCTTGTCCCCTGAGCCACCCTCCAGGCCTCCCCCGAGCGCTCACCGTCCCCATCGCCTGGCTCTGGGGCAGGGACAGCCACTGCTGGGGACAGGCAGCTTGCCATCTCACGCCCTTCCCGGCAAAACACCCCGCTCCTCCCGCCACCGTGCCAGCCCCGCTCCCCGGGGACAGCCACCAGCTGGGACACCAAGGCTTTGTGTCACCGCGGGGCTGCGTGGAGCCTCCCGGGCCCCGCTCTGCATTCCCGCTGGCCCCCGCACCTGACGCAAAAGCAATTAAGATGCCAGCAAACAGCGGTTTTAAATTATTCAGCTATTAAAGCAAAAGATAAGCTGCCGGCAGCCCCAGCCTGTGATTAATCAAGGGGGGCTGGTGGAGCGTGGGGGCGCAACACGGCAGGTATGGGGCTGGCCAGCTGGTGCGGATGCTGCCTTGGGGACAGGGACCTCCTGGCGCTCACAGGGTCCCCTGGGGCCCCCCGAACACCTGGGAGCCCCCCAGCATCCCCGGGCAGCCTGTGCTGGGCCACCCCGGGGCCATGGCGTGGAGGAGCCAGCTGAGCTGCTGCGGGCAAGAGCGGGCAGCTGGCAGCACCCCGAGGCCAGGAGCTGCTCCCTCCTGGGGGACCCTCAATGCATTTTGGGGGTGCAAGAGCTCCCAGGAGCAGCCCCTCTCCTTGGCACTGGGCAGAGCAACCAGTGCGGTGCCGCAGGGGAGCTGTCATGCATTCGAGGAGTACATTTAGCTTTCTTAAGGCTTGCTCCCACACTTGTCCCTCCTTGAAACACCGTCATCACCCATTCAAGCCTTCGCCACGGCCCTGAGGCGCTGGCGGGATGCGGACAGGTTTCACCCAGGGTGAATCCCGGATCCCTCCATCCCAGCACCACTGCTGAGGACGACTTCTCCTTCCCTCAGCCAGCTGTGCCTTCAAACCGCGATCTACTCCCGCCGTATCTCCCCAGCCGTTTCTCAGCGCCGTGCCCACACAGAGCGCTGCTACCTGGGCACTGAGGATGATTTCTTGTTTGGATCTGTCACAGGACGTGTTTTTTCCTGGGAGAAGGGGCCGCGAGCAGGCTGCCAGGCTCCTGCCCGCCTGGAGCAGCCCCGGGCAGTGCTGCCAGCCTCTGCCGGGCACCGGGCTGGGCACCGACACGTCCCCAACAGCCCCGGCAGTGCCTGCGCCCCCAGCCTCTCGGGGCCCATCAGCCACACCAGGCTTGTGACAAACGCAGCTCCTATACCCTCCCTGCACACAAACAGAGCCCGTATACCATCCCTGAGCACGAACACAGCTCCTATAGCATCCCTGAGGACAAACACAGCCCCTGCACCATCCTTGAGCACGGATGCGGCCCCTATACCCTCCCTGCACACAAACACAGCCCCTATACCTTCCCTGTGCAAGGAACAATGAGCTGTTGCTCATCGAATGGGAGGCTGTGTCCGTGCTCAGGATGGCTCCTGTCCCCCTCGGTCGAGGCCAGAGCTGCCAGCCCCGCTGGTGACATTCCCGTCCCTCTCCCCATCTCATTTCTGTCCCCATCAGGGTGAGCCAAGCCCCGCCCCGCCAGCGAGCGATTGCAGATTTAATTAAAAATGGCACAGTAAATAAAACACATATAGGATGTAATTTGTGTGTGTAGCGAGGGGTGACAGTGAAGGGCATCTTCGCAGTGGTTTAATTAGCGTGCCAGGCAGCGATAGTGCCTCTCTGCCGGGTCCCACGGGGGAGACGCTCCCTGCCCGCAGCTCTGCGGGCACCGGCCACGCTCGCCGGTGTCCCCATCAGGAAAGGGCACATGAGTGGCCCCGTGCCCACACCCCAAACCTGCTCTCTGGGGTGCAACAGCTGAGCACCCTGCCCTGCACCCTGTCTTTTTGGAGCACCCCGGTGTGGCTGGACATGGTCTGATCCCTGTGCCCACACACCGCTCTGCCTGTGGCTGCGGCCCCTTTCCCCGGCTGGGAAGGGGCTTTGGGAGGCTGTCCCCCCATTATGACACCCCACTGCCCCGTCCCCTCTCCAGCACCCCTCTCCAAGTGGCCATGAGTTCCCAGAGCACGTTAGTCTCCAATTCGCCCTCGTCCCATGGCTGAGCGGGGTGATTTATGTGGCCATGGCAGGGCATCAGCCGTGGCATCGGCCGGCGAGCAGGGGTGAGGAGCAATGAATATTTCATCCTGTGTGGCCCACCCCGCTTGCAGGATGTGCTTCATTAGTTGCCTGGCTTGCACTAGCTGGGTAATAAAACTAATTGCAAATTTCTAATCCACTGCCGCCGCCGTGGTGAAACCGTCACACCGATGCGGCTCCGAGCATGGCCGTGCTGGTAATGAGCTTGTGTACCAGGAAAGTGCCGCTCCAGGCAGGAACGTGAGCTCAGCCCCCGTCACCACTGTGACCATCCGGGAGCCCTTGGCAAGCGCCACCGAAACGAGGGGGTGTGGAGACAGCGGTGCCCTCGGCAGTGCGGGCAGACAAGGGGTGCCCCCCAACAGCAGGGTCTGGGGCTGGGGGCAGGATGTGGCCCACGGGTGCTGGAGGTTGATCTCCAGCTGGGAGTGGTCCCCAGCTGGGTGCAGAGCAGCCACTAGAGGGAAATGGAGACCGACTGTCACCATGTGCCACCGCAGCAGGGCGAGGTAGGAGAGAGCTCTGGAAGCTCAGGGACTGTGTCACCTCCCAGCGGGGACTGATAGCTGGTGTGGCACGTCCCACCCCATCTGTCTGTCCATCCCTCCCTGCCCGCTCCCCGGCTGGCCCACTGACCCGGTCCCTCTTTCTGGAGCAGCCCGCGCCCCCCAGCAGCCGCAGGGGCACGGCCACGGGGCTGACAGCCCCTGCATGCTCCCCGCAGCGGGGGCTGCCCGGGGGTGGCATCACACCGTCCTGCAGTCGCCCTCGGCTGCCTTCCTGCAGGATTTCAGCTGCTTTTTCTCCCTTTCCATAACCTCAGCCCCAAGCCAGTGAAGAAGCATCCCTGCGTCGCCCTCTCCCACCGCCCAGCCCCGTCTCGCTCCCTTCCGTGAGCAGGGAGTTGCCGCCTCTGGAACTGCTCCCGCACAGAGCTGCTCCGTCCCTCTGATCGTCTCCGGCGCCCGCTTTGAACTTCCTCAAGCTTTGCTGAGCTCTTCTACAGGGAGGATCACAGCCGTGTGGGCGCAGCCGAGCTCTGCCCTCTGCCATAATTACCATTTCTCCTTTGCTCTCCATCCCTTCCTAATAACCCCTAAGCCCCAATTTGCCTCTTGGACCTGTACTGAGCTCTTGAGGGTCCCTGGGGAGGGACATGTTGTCACCTCTGTCCTGACATGGTGACTCTGCCTCTTCTCAGTGCCTGCCCAGCTGGGAGCCAGCCTGCCCTGGCACTGAGGCCCAGCCGGGGCACCCCGGGGTGATGGTCCCCGGGGCTGCAGCACCTCGAGCATGAGAGGAGGAGGCTGGGCCTGGCCTGGCAGCGCAGAGCAGAGCAGAGCGGGTGAGGAGGGGCACTCACAGCCTTTGTAGATGTCCGTGGGGATCTGCACGGCAGCGTACGAATAGTTAACCTTGGTCTTGAAGTTGGTGTCGTCGGTGAACTCCAGCTTCAAGGAGTTGGACTTCTCCCTCTCGATCTCTTCTCCGTCGGGATCGTCCTGGGGAAGGAGCAGAGCACATGGGGTCACCCGGGGGTGCCAGTCCTGGATGCACGCTGGGAACGCCACTGCCCAAAGCCCATCACCAAATATCCCCCTGTGGAGATCAGCAATGCTGGCTCTCGTGCCGGATTTGGCCCACAGCCTGCGCTGGCACTGGCGGCACAGGGGAGCGGGTGCCAGGAGCGGGGTGGGCACGAAGGCGAGCGCCGGTTACCCTTGCCTCTCCAGCTTTGGTAGCACGGCAGGTATTAAAACAGACAAAAAACCTCCCCAAACCAAAAAAAACCCCCACCAAACCTTGAAAATTAATTAGCAGCAAAAGGCAACTATCACAGAACAAATTAAAACGGAGTGCAGCTTAGTGCTCTGTCAATAAGCAATGCAAACAATATTTAATTATGGTGGAGACACGGCGAATTCCCCACTGCCGGCGCTGGAACGTGCTCCCTCGCCTTCCCAGCCCTCCTCTCCCTTCCCAGGGAGAAGTACGGCACCGGGGGTAAAACCCCTCCGGCAGGCAGGGCAGGGCTGAGCCGGTGCAGGCAGGAGGGCCGGGTGGTTGCAGGCAGGGAGACAGGGTTGGGGCCGAGGTGTGGGGCCACACGGGAAGCGGGAGAAAGGGGGTGGCCTCGCTACAGGGCTGGGGAAATCGCCTCTGCCATCCCAGCGGGAGCAAAGAAACCGAGGAGAAGGTGCCGGCTCCGAGCTGTCACATCCCTGCCACGGCCCAGGGGCTGCAGAAGGCTGTTTGCAGCCGGCTGCGAGATGCTCAGGGTGGGGAGGAGGAGGAGGAGGAGGAGGAGGAGGATGCAGCACCTGCCCTTTGTGCCCCCGGAGCTACACCTCTGCTGAAGAGGGGCAGAGATGCAGAGCTGCCCGCTTCATCTGCGGGCAGGGACAGGCAACACAGGGGCAAGGACATGCCATGCCCAAACTGGTGCACAGGGTGGCTCCAGCCACCTTCCCCTGGCCCCGGCTGCGGGAGCGAAAGGGGCAGGGGTGGGTGCGGCAGAGCAGGAGTGGATCTGGCTGCCAAGCCATCCGGTGAGGGAGCAAATTCCCCTCAAGAAGCCTCTCCCTTTGTGCCTCCCCCCGAGTGAAGTGCCTGTCTCGGGGCCCGTGTAAGGCCATCTGATTGTGGTAGCAGAGACCAGCCCCGCAGAAAGGACAGCAGACGTGACTGGAAGCGTGAGCAGCTCCAGGCAGGGCTCGTGCGGTGCCGTGCTGGGGACAGCCGCCTGGAGGGATGCCCCACGCCGTCCCACGGCAAAGCACCACGGCACCAGCCGGGCCGAGGGGTAAGGAACGGTCCGATCCTGCTGTCCTTGATGGCCCCATGTAAGCAGCTCTCCCACCGGCCAGGCTGCTCTCAACAAAACCCATGGCACAAAAGATCTGGATTTCTCATGGGAAAAGCCATATATTTAAAGGGAAATGATGTGTTTGGGAAATAAAACTACGAAGCTCGTTTAAAACCCATCCTGACCTCCTCCCCGTTTCCCCTCCGCAGATGACGTGGAGAGATGCCACCTCCCCTGCGCCAGCTCCGGCGAGCCACCGAGGCAGTGACATTCCCCTGACATTGCGAGGGGTGGCCAAACCATTCGCCACAGCTCGGGAGAATAACAGGATTGATATGCAAGGTTTGGGCTTTAATTCCAGCTGATGGATTGCGAGTGTAAACACACCGCCGAGCTGATCCTGGCGTGGGAGCTCCGGCTGCCCAGAAAGCTGCTGACCTCAACTACAGCCGCAGCAGCCAAGCAGGAGTCGGGCAGCGACTGTCCCCACCTCCCCTGAGCCATGTCACCAAGACTGAAATCCAGATTACACTCTCGATTTCATGTAAATCTGAAGAAAAGGCACAAAACCAACTGCCAGACCCCCTGCAAAGCCGCAATGCCACAGCAGAGCCGGCAACCTGGCTGCGTGCCCATAGCAGCCAGGCCGTCGGCTATCTGGAGAGCGGATCCGGCCCCAAACCTGCTGTTAATGTGGGGCTCAGGTCTCTGGGGGAAAGCGGTTGCACGCATAATAGTTCATCCCTGCCAACCTCTCCGAGTAGCAGACAGTGATTTAGAGGTGCCTGCCGAAAACAGGCTTTAGACAGGATACAGCTGTGGCCCCGAGGGCACCTACAGCACCAAAACCTCTGCTTTGACACTAGAATCCTTTTATTATCAGCCCAGCAAAGTCCCGGTGACACCTCCCCCTCCCAAACCATCGGGGCACCCTGTCCGGGTCCAGTCCATCCCCTGTCCCCCCTTCGCAGCCGGGAAAATCCAGCCCTCCTTATTTCCCCCACGCTGGCATTGTTACGCCCCACTTCACTGGAGCTGGAACTACTGTATATAATTACTGCTCCTCTGTTTATCATTATTCCATTGTGTCACCCACGTCTGAGGGGTTAATTTGTATTCTGCCAGGTTCGGCGCTGTCTGGCTGCTCTCTTTCATGTATCTGTAAAGAGGCATATGTATAGATCTTGGAGACAAACAGACAGCTATCTATACGTTGGACACTTCATGCATCACCGACACCTATACAGCAAACAGACCTGTGGAAAGAGCTGATGTTATCCAAGCTACGTTTATCCTTTATCCATAAATCTCCCACCCTCAACTGAGTTATTCCTGTTTAAGCCAGGCTGAATTTGGCCCCTGAAATGGGGTCATTTCCACCCGGATGAAGGCAGGCAAAGCCATCACCAGCCCAGGCAGGGATGGGAGCATCTCGGTGCTAGGCTGGGGCTACAAGTTGCCACCTTGGGAAGGCCAGAGGAAGAAATTCTGCGTTAAATTTATATTAGAGCGAAGGAGAAGATGATTCAAGTTCTCCTGGATTTACACCGGTTTAACTGCGAGCATCTTGGCAGGCCCCCAGCCAGCTTTTGCAGCATTTCTCATCATTACATTTCAAAAGAACTCGGAAACATCTATTTTTCTGTTACAGTATGTACAACGTAACACAAATAGATGCTACAGTTTGAATACATTATTTGCTACACACCATTAGAAATCGACTCCATGGCAATATATCAATATTATACGTATTTATTGCTTCAGCAAGAAGTCATCACGCGCCAAGAGCTTTTGCCATCTTCAGTGCTTTAGCAGCTGGGCTGCCAGTCATAAGGTTTTCTCCCGAGTCTCCCAAAATGACAGACGCGGGGCAAAACCCAGAGATGCCCCAACACCCAGTGAGCACCAGCGGCACCACCCAGCACCTTTACTGGAGGCTGCCATGCTCTCGGCAAGTACCTGCCCGCCGTCACATCCAGGCTGGTGCTGGCAGAGGAGAGCCAGCCTGCCCGCGGGCACCGGGACTGTCGGGGGGGTCCCCACCAGTGACGGGGTTTGGAGCTGCGGATCGAGCCGGGGCTGTGACCTGGCGCAGCAGCGATGCCTCGGCCAGGCAGCTCTCGCCGATGCAGACACCCCCGTTCATCGCTCATCTCCATGGGAACGAGCCATCGCAGCTAATGATGACTGCTTAAATGGCAGCACCGGTGACAAACGCAGGGCTGATCCGGCTCGCGGCGCAGGCGGCTGCTCCGGGATGCTGGCTGGGGTTTCGCAGCTCCGGACGAGCTGGGTAGCCACAGCCTTCCCCCGCGGTGCTCCCCCTGGTACCCCTGGCACCAGCAGAGCTCCTGCGAGCCGCAGCACCCCGACAGCGTCCCTGCATCCCACGTCCTGCCCCACACACGCCTGATCAAGAATGTATCTCACCGAGATCCCAACACATCCTTTTAAATTTCCCAGGGGTGCCCATCTGTGTTAAGTCTGGAAAAGCGAGCGAAATAGTCGTATCAACACGCCATGATTATTACTAATAGTGACTAGAAATGCCAGCCCCTGGCACATGGCTGAGAAACTCTAGGCCTGTGCAAAAGGGCCCTTCTCCTTCTTAAATACCTCAGCTTTTCCTGAAATGCAGCAATTTAATGCCAGGGAGGGAGACGGTGTGTTCTCCAGCCACATTCCTGCTTTTGCAGCAGCCCAGGTTATAAATAACAATCAGCCTCTCCCGCCAGCCTGCTCCCCTATCCCCCTTAGCTTTTTTTAATCTTTGCCAAAGGTACTGTTTAGAGATCTTTCTAGACCATTTATTTTTAAATTACCAGCCAGAGGAGAGAAGAAGAGAAAAAAAAAAAAAGAAAAAGAAAAAAGGCAAAAGAAAGAAACTTCTGGGGCTGATAGCTTATCGGGAGGAAATCCAAATGTCACATTAGTTGAGAAAGTTGGAAGATTAAATTTTCCAACACCCTTCATCTGCTGCTGACATTTAGGGGCTTTTTTTCCCTTCCTCCCTTTCCTCGCCGCATCTCCCGAGCAGGCTGAGCAGCGAGCAGGCAGCCCCTGCCCGCAGCCCCTGCCCGCAGTCCCTGCCTGCGTTCCGGACGGGTGCCGCGCTCTCCCCTGCCTCCCCTGCACCAGAGGGTGCTGAGGCTGGCACAGCCCCTCGCTCTCACCCCTCCCCGGGGACCTGGAGCAGGCGGGTGGGTGCCAGAGGGCTGACCTTGGGGCAAGGATACCTTGCCGGAGCTGTGCTGCTTTCCACCGGAGAATGGTACCTCCCAGGGGATTTTGGCCTCAGCTGTGACTCAAGCATCATCCTCTGCCGTAAACGTAGTACTAAAGATGGAAAAGCACTTTATTTCTGCGTTGTTCCGCCTGTGGTACCCAACCGAGAGCGTCTGCTGATTTGAACACTTCTCCCCAGATAAACCCCATAGCCCTTGCTAGTGGGGAAAGGGGAAAACTTCTCCACATCTGCAAACTTTTTGAGAGCCCTGGGGACCCCCGGGAAAATTTTCTGATGTTCCCATTTGTTAAAAACCACTTGGAAATCCAAAATCTGTTTAGGAAGATAGTGGAGCTGAGGTGCAAGCAAAATGAATAGGAAGCTCATTTCTTTCTCACTGTAGTTAAAGACGGTGTAAGGCTTGTGAATAAGCCCCAGTTACACTGAATAGGCATTGTCCATCAGAACTGACTCCATTTCAGCTAGATCCTGCTCAATTTAAATATAAAAATTGAAGCTAAATAAAGAAAAGACAGAAAGAGCACTATTTAGTTCCACTCAGATCTTCTGGTTATCTTCTCCCTCCTTTTTTATTTCACCATCACCTTCTTTTCTCTTCATTATTTTTGCTGGAATTAAATTTGCTGGGATTTCACCGGGAAGCAGCGATAGCATTGATAGGGAAGCGCCCTCCCTGCCGAACCCACAAACCTCGGCGAGAGGATACTCCCAATTCTGCTTCTTTTTTCCCCAGAAGAGGACTGAAGTCAGAGGGGCCGATCATGGTTTTGCAGGGCTGTTCCTCCCCGATGACATGCCACCTCCCTTGAGGAAGGGCCGGGGACCAGGGAGCTGAGCCCCGCCGTCCCCAGGGACACTGGCCGTGCCGCAGCGTGTCGTTTCTCCCCGGTGCCCAGTGTGCCAGGACGGCTCAGCGGGCACAGCTCCGAGGTTGAGATGCCTCCTATTTCCTAATCCTGCCTAATGTGACCAGGATGCTCTCCTCATTTGCAGAAATGGCTAAGCCCAAAGCTAAGAGCCAGGAGCTGCCAGCTCGGACCGCTGCTGCCGACACCGGCTGGGTGTGGGCAGGCAGGACGAGTCAGGGTAACACCAGGTACGGGGATGTCCAGCTCCCCTTGTCGCCTGCCCCACAGCAGTGACGGCAAAAGCCCTGCCCAGCCTGACAGATCCATCAGCCCTGTTCCTCAGCCCCCCCAGGCAGGGAGCTGCCCTGCTCCCCGGGCTGTCTCCTCCTGCCTCGACCACCAGCCAGTTTTTCCTCTCTTTCTATCCAAAATCCACTTTAATGCATTTTAAGCCCATTAGCTCTGTACCCTCTGGAGCAGCTGCGGAGAGCAGGATCCTTTCCTCCCTCATTTGGCAGCTTCCGCCAGGCTGGGGAGGGACAGGAGACATCCCCTGCTCCAGATGAGCGGGACCCTGAGCAGGGAGACCTGCTCAGGAAAGCAAGCGCCCTCCCCTTCGGTCACAGCATCTGCCCAACCTCTCTGTCCCACCTCCCAGACGCTCCGTGGCTCCGGCTTCCCCTCCTTCTGCTGTCACCGCCTAGGGACAATGGCACCAGTGGTTTGACAGTAACTGCTTTGAAAGCATCCATCCTCCACTCCAGCCTGCCCCCAGCTCTGCTCTGGGCCATCACCTCCAAGGCGGGGTGAGAAGAGACCTGGAGCGCTGCACAGGGCATGTCACCCAAGCTGGCGGGACCCCATTAAGCCCAGTTCCTCCCCTCCCCTCTGCACGAGGCCTTCTGAAGGCTTGCAGGGTCACCCAAGCATTATTTTTGGTCGAGGCCATGTGGTTTGCAAGCAGTCTGCTGCCAAGGCCACGTGCTGCCGCTCCTCCCCTCCCGCTGCCGTCCCCGTCCCCTGATGGCACATCGGCTGCCAGCTCTGCTTTGGGGCAAGGACTGGGCCTGGGGCACCGGCTCCGGCTGGGGCTGCCCCGAAGCCCCCACCTTGCTCTGCTTGGGAATCCCAGCCAGCTCTGAAGACACCGCGACACACCCAACTCCCCAGTGGCACCGCGCCGAGAGCACCACTGACCCGGTGAGCCCCTGTTTTGGAAGGATCCCCCGGCACAATGTAGGAGCCGGGTGATCCATCCCCTGCCAGCGAAGTGGGGTGCCGCAGGGCAGCAGCCATTGCCAGTGGAGCGCCCTGCGCCCATGGCGTGGCACCTGAGTGCCATCACCGTCACCGTGCAGAGGAACCAGCAAATGCCAGCCCCCTCGGGAGCACCGGGAGAGCGGAGCTGTCGGGTCTGTATTTAAAGCACTGATTGCCAGAAATCACAGGACGGCTGCGCTGGGAGGGGGGCAGAGAATTAGATTCAGTCTCTAATTAAAGGTTTGCTCTTCATTTGAATTTCAGATGCTGGCTTTAATTTTAGAAACTTTTGCAGGCAGCGGAGCGACCTGGCCCCTCTGCCTGCTGCCAGGCCTGGTGCCGGCGGACAGATGCCACCACGGCTTGGCTGGGGGGGACGTGGCTGTGCACTGGGCACTCGTCACCCACCACAGAGTCTTGTTAGGCTGGCATAATGAATGCTGTGCCATGCGCCCCGGTACGGTGCTGGGACAGCCCTGGCAAGGTGCTCAGCCCTGGGACAGGCCGGTGACTGTGCCGGCGGTGCAGCAGGGACGGTACTCACATATTCGGTGTCAGCCTTGGAGTCGTAGTACTCAATGTCTTCCTCCTGCAGAGAAAAGGGAGAGCTGAGTTAGTGCCGCGCAGGGATGGGGATGGCAGAGGGGTCCCTCCCCCTTACTCGTCCCCTTGGCACCTCTGCCAGGCTGCTGGCAGCCACCACTTTGCTGGGGACTGAACCCTGCCCACCCCACACTGTCCCTGGGACATGGTAGGGACCCCACATCCCCCTCGTCCGCCCTCCCAGGACCAGCCATCGCCTGCCGCGCTTCCCTCCGCTCATGGCTGCCGCAGAGCCGCAGCAGCACGGGGCCACGCACAGCCTCCGCCATGGCCAAACAGCCCCGCAATGGTGCCCCCGGCATGACCGCAGCCTCTGCGCTGCCGCCGGGGGGGAGGCTGCATCGTGTCCCCGCGCCTGGGGTGCTTTGGTGCTGTTGCACACATTGGGAGCCGCAGGAGAGCCGGGCACAGGCAGCGTGGCAGGCAGCGGCCCCACAGCCGGCAGAGCTGCCCTCCCCGCACGGCAGAAACAGGGAGAAGAGCATCCTCCCTTCTGCAGAGAAACGCACGTTGTAAATTTGGGGTATTTAGAGCTTATTTAGGCAGAAAGGTCTGCTCGGATTCTTCTTCCCCGCGTGTCAGGATGCGAGGCAGCTGATAAAATTCCTAAAGAGGCAATTTGGAGAGCAGCAATGCTGTCACAACAGCGTTTCGTGTGCCATCAGAAGGGGTAATTAAAGGGCACTCGGAGACTCTTCTCTGCGTGCCGGGATGCGAGCGCGATGCAGGCGCGCCGGCAGCCGTCGCAGCGCTAACATGTCTGCCACTCAATCAGCCGTCAGCTGCTGCCGCGCAAACCAGCCGTCCTCCCCGCGTGCACGGGCAGTGCTTTGCGATGATTATTGCTTCTATTATTTAATGAGGAAAGCGATCTGGGCCCAGAACAGAAACCCAGCCAAAACCTTAATGGCGTTGACCGCATCCCCGTCCTCCCTGCTCCTGCCACTGCGGCACCCAGCCCAGCCACGGGCTTGTGCTGGTGTCGCTGGCACCGTGACACCAAGCCCAGCCATACCATGGGCTCTTGATGGTGGCACTGTGACACCCAGCCCAGCCTGGTCACAGGCTTGTGCCGGGGACAGGGACCAGTAGGTCCAAGTAGCTTGCCAGGCAGCTGGCGCCACCTGCTCCACCGTCCTGGCCCCACTGGGAGCTGGCAGTCACTAAACCCTCGCCGGCGTTATCCTCTAGCCGCAAACCTGCTCCCTAAAGCAATTTGCTGCTACTTTTCCAGGCTGTTAAGACACCAGACCACCAAGAGGTGCCAAAGCCCCGGGAGCGGGGATGCTGCTCTCTCGGGGGCACCGGTGGCAGGGGGACCCTGGCAGGCTGCGCCGCCGATGTCCCCCCGGGATGGGGATTGCAAAGGGTGGTTTCAGCATCCTCCTGGGCAGAGGGGCCAGTCCCTCTCGCGGGCTCTGCAACTCTAATCCCAGCGATAAGGCAGCACCGAGAGGGGAAAGTGAAAAAAAAATCGACGCAGCATCTTCCAATTTCTGCTATTAAAAAGCTTAGTCATTAAGGGAATGTACTTATTAATTATCTGTGATTTGTTGTGAAATGCTGAGGGGGTTACAACAACAAGAAAAGGGGGAAAAAAAAAAAATTTCTCTTCGGATGCCCTCCCCGTGCCGCTCCCGGCCCCGCGCACGCCCCTGCCCCTCGCCGGCGCTGCTGTCTCCCCGGGTCCACGGCCATCTGCACTTCCTAATTAAAGGAACCCCCGGGAGACCCGTAACACAAACGAGCTAATTTCATGTTTAATGATCTTTAATCAGAAGTGAGTGTGACTAACAGCAGCCATCCAGAAGGTGCTTTGTTATTCATTTTATCTTCCATTGGTTCCTCCAAAAAGCTCAAATCCCCTCTGACATGTGATGGCCCCGCTCCTGCAGTGGGCGAGAGGGTGCGAGGTGACACGCGGGGAGGAGAGTGAGTCCCCTGCTCCTGCTTTCACCCGCTCCAGTGCTCCCACGGCACGGCACGGCACGGCACGGCACGGGGAGCAGACCTCCTGGAAGGACATCTCTCCCACCAGTTTCCCTAGGGATCACAGAGCCCTCGCCATGCACTTTTTCAAACCCTGACGACGCCGGGAGCAGCCGGGTGAGATCCCGGCCCCGCTCCATGCCGCGGCTGAGGTTTGCACACGTAAGACGGCACGTGTGGGACAGCCAGTGTCACCATGGCCTTGGCCCCATGACGTGTCCCGATGCCAGGCTCCGCTCTCCTTGCCACAACCCGGCTGATGGTGGGGGCGGTTCATGGGGTGCGAGGGAGCCCGTGGGAGCTGGCAGGGCATCCGTGTCCTCGGCACGTGGAGGCTGGTGGAGCTGGTGGGAACGTATTCCATGAAGGAGGGGCAGAGCCCTCAGAGATGCTCTAGAGAGATGCCGGGGGTCTCCTGAGAGGCAACACGGGGTCCTACAATTTTCTCTCCTTAATATTTGTTTTTAAAACTGCACTCGCCTTCTTCATGTAATCCTTTCTTCCTTCTCCTGTGGTCCACGTCGAACCCAGCACCCAGTCTGTGTAAATAGCACTGGTATTTCTAGAGCCGTTCAGAATAAATACCAATAAAGAAAACAAGGGGGTGAAGATGTCGAGGGACTTCAGGGCAAAACATTGCCCCCATCTCTTGCAAACGAGCCTGCAAAAAGCACTCGCTGTTTCGCAGTGAAGGGGAGGCGGATGCTGGGTAGCTGCTCCTCGATGATGTGTTAACCGCTGCCCATTTTCTCGCACCAAAACTGCCAAACGGTATCTGTGTAATAGCACTGCAAGCGCCCTGTTGCTAGCGGATAAGCACGGGGTTATTTCAGTCTCCTAAACCCTCAGTGCAAGTTAGGGGGAAACGACTCTGGGAGCTGAGTGCAGTTGCAGAGTAATCTGCAAACGCCACCGAAGCCATTGCCCAGGCTTCTCCAGCAAAGCCACCGAGCAGCCACTGTGCCTGCATCAAACCCTTGTGGTTTGGTGTCACCGGGCAGTCCCCGGCCCGGGCTTGACCCAGGTGGGACCTCCTGGATGGGGCTCCAGGGATGCTGTGTGCCAGGGTCTCCCTGAGGACCCTCAGTCTTGCTTATCCCCCGGAGCCCTCCCTAACAGCCCCGTGCTCCACTCGTCAGCCAATTTTACACCAAAACGCCAAGCAACAAGCTAATTAACAAAACCAGGCTGTGAGCTTCTAGAGAGTGGCAAGCTGGAGCCTTGCCAGTAGCTCAAGGGAGGACCCTGCTTCGGCACGGGTCCTCCCTGGCCACGCGCCGGCAGACCAGGTTTGAGCCAAAGCTCAAGACCAGGAGGGGCACGGGGGGGTCTCAGGTGGGCCGTGAGGGGCACTCCTCCCTGCCACCCCCTGCACAGCCTTCTCCAAGAGCACTCAAATAGGTCTTTTTTCGCCTAAAACAATTACAGCAACTAAAAATAACCCTAGAAATGTCAGCGCTCTCTGCTCTCGCTGCAGCTTGGAGACATCAGGACAGAGGGGTGGTGGCCCAAACCTCCAAGTCAGCGGCCTAATGAGGTGGCAATCAAATCACGTCACGCATGCAGCTGCCACCGCCCCGAAAAGCCGTGGAAGGAGCTGTCAGTGGCACATCACCTCCTTGCTCCAGCGCGTCCAGCCGGAGCACACAGCTGGAAGGGACACAGCATAGGGGCCACGGCTCGTCCTCCCCCTATCAGCTTTTCTGTAAGATCCCCCGAGCTGGCTAATCCTTCTCCCGCAGATTTGTTGTCCTCCGTAGGATCGCTCGCCGTCATCTTGTAAGGGCCACCCTGCTGACTGCGTGTCCTGGGGATGCTGCAGCTCCTCGGGGTGATTTTGCAGGTAGCTCCTGCTGCATCACATTGATTTTGGTCCATCTCAGCCCTCCGGCTGCAGGTTTTATTTCTCCGAGTGACATGGGTGACCCCTGCGGTCAGGAAATCTCTTTCAAGGTTTAATTGGCTCTGGAAGAGCCTGCAGCAGTTTGCCTTCCAGGCAGTTAGGAGGAACTCGGAGGGTGGTGGGGAAGACAAGGTGGATCCCAAGCCGGCACCTGCCTGTTCCCCAGCCGCTGGATAGGGCCGGTGGCAGAGCCTGCATCCCAGCCGACGATGTGCCGATGTGGGGACAAGCCAGCTGACCGGGATCTGTGCCTGCTCAGACCCACGGGCCATCCAGCGGGTGGGGAGAGCAAGCAGGAGCCGGCGTGCCCGCACAGCCCCGGTGGCTCTGCTCACGAGTCTGTCTTTCCTTTGCCATCAGCACTTATAACGGGCAGTGAATGTTTAGGGAGTTCTTCACGTCCCTGAACCATTAAGCACACAGAAATAGCAACAGATTTTGCTCATAGTTGCACCTTCCATATGGGAGATAGCCCGCAGCGCGTCACGCAGCTCCCGCAACTCCCACCGCACCTGCGGCACCCGCAGCCTCATGTCTGCATTAAGGCCAGGTGGCAGCAGGGGATGAGCAGGGGGACAGAGCGCGTCCCCGCTGCAGCATCACCCCGGCCAAGCCCGCCCGCGTCGGGGAGGAGTGGGATGGGACGGGCCGCTGGCTGCGCCTGGGGACGGGTCCGTGCCGGCCAGTTTGCCCTAGCTGGCAGCTGGGGCTGGAGGTCTCAGCTGGGCGAGCGCTCACCCCAAGGTCTCCCAGCCCTGTCGTAAGCACAACAGCCTTCTTGGCTGTTGGAACCCGGCGAAGAAAGTGTTTCTGCAACAGCTGCCACAGGGTGGTGTGAGGGCCACAGCCAGGAACAGGCTCCCAAAGGGACTGGATGAATTCCTGGGAGAAATTCCTACCTGCAATCACAGCCTGGCTCTGGGCATCAGGAAGAACACTGGCAGCGGCTGGTAAGGGCTGAACCTTTTGTTTCCCCTGGGTTAGAGCTGCCCTTGTCCATACGCGTCATGATGAATGCTTCCCCAGTCCCCGGGAAGAGGAAAAGTCTCATGGCTAGCCCCAGCCGCCACAGGTTCTCGGACGGGCCCGGGCCCGGGCCCGGTCTGGTGGGGACCATGCCTCTCCTGCAGCCCTCGCCACCCGAGTCCCCTCGCGTCCTATCCAGCAGCAGAGACCATACGCATCACCCAGGACAGGTGGAAACAGTCATCATAATCTGCCTTGGCATCTTTTTTTTTTTTAAAAGCAATTTCCTCCCTCTGCCTCTCTGACAGAGCTGGGGAAATATTTAAGTGACCCGTCAACAGCTTTTTCATCTCCCCGAGAAGATGTTTTATCTGATCACGCCTCACCAGCTATTCTTACACGGCACCTCTTGTCCGCTCCCCCTCCTTTGAGGCTGCCTCAAACAAGAGGCGGCTGCTTCTCTCCTCCGCTGCACCCAGGCACAGCGGGGATGCCAGCGCCCATCCAGCGCTGGCGGGTGCTGGGGACCCCCTGCCCTGCCAGGGACGGGATGGGATGGGACGGGACAGCAGCACTGGGAGGAAAGCCAGCAGCTGCCGCACCAAACCATCACAGCCATGGGACTGCCATGGGTGGCCCAGCCGTCCTGCAGAGTTGGGGGGGGGGCGGTGAGGGGAGCCCCCTCGAGCCCCATCCTTGGCTTTTAAGAGGCAACAGCACCGACACGGGGTTTTTGTGAATGATTTTCTTGTTCTGCTTTTCAGCCAGAACGGCTCTACAGCAAGGTTGGTGCTTTAACACAGTAATTCTCCGAGCGTAATGAAAGCTGACATTATATCAAACACAATAAAGACTCTCAGTTGATGGAGATCATTCCTGAACACACAAACCCATTAAACTGAAAAAAAAAATATCAATTCTACACACTCGCCAGCCAAAAGAAAATGTGATTTGTTATCTAAAAGGGGGTTATAAACACAGCTTCAATGCACTTTCTGTGCTGTAATGAAAACTGGGTTTGAAATGGCAAGACGACTGCAAATTAGAGTATTTGATTTTATTTTCTAACTTTTTAGGTAAACCTTCTACAAGGGCAAGTGCAAGGTTACGGCGACGATCTTTCTGTTCTTGGCCGATAAGTAGGATCTGTAATTAAAGGAGGAGAAAAACAGAACAGGGATAAGGAGCTGACGTTCACCCTTCTAACGCCGCTTTGAACACAAAAGCCCTGCTTGCATCGCCGTGGCAAACCCACAGGAACAGCCGCTGGCACCGGTGCCCGTGCGCGGCGTGGCACAGCCACCGCGCCCACCGCAGACGCGTGCCAGACGCAGGGCGGCGGTGGTGCCGGATGGACCAGCCGGTCGCCAGGGCCTTGCGCCCGGAGGGATGCTGCATCCAGGGCTGTACGGCTGTGGAGGGGCATCCAGCCATGCTGCCACGTCCCCCCGCTTTATCCCGCACCCTTCTTGGGTGGCCGGGAGCGCCACCTCTGTTATTCCTCCCGTCCTTCCCCATTTGGCAAACAGCGGTCCCGTTTTCCCCGGAGTTTCATTTCTAATGGAGCTTGAAATTATCTGGGCTTTGTTATTTGCTTGCGTGCTTGCAGGCAGGGGTTACGGATGGAGGCAGCGGCGTGGGGCTGCCCGGCGCCTGTTCGCCCTCTGCCACCTCCGCACATGCCATCGCACCCCAAAACCACCCGTGCTGCGCCCAGCAGTTAAACCCTGTGCCCAGCAGCTCTTACGTCCGCAGCTCTTTTTTCTTTCCCAAGGAGAAAGGGCCCGCTGGGCTCTGACCCTTCAAGTGCCCCTTTCCTCTCCTGAAAGGTGGGAGGCAGGGGGGCAGCATGCGGAGGAAGAGGGGAGCTTCCCAGTGTAGCGATGGAAAGTGCGGCGAGGAAGAAGAACTGGGAGAAAAACAACAGTAATAAACATTTTATGAAGCAGAAAATGGCTTATAAAGAAGTCAACTTTTAAAGGCAATTTATATAATCCTGCCAAGCACATATAAATGTGGGGAAGGCTCTCTGCAGCGTTGGAGTGTCCCTTAAAGGGACAAATAGCTCCGGCAGCCCCAGCAGACTGACACGCAGTGATGACGATGCCCTGGGATGTATTTTGCGGCTGGCGGCGCAGACCTGTGCCTTCGACGGCGTCCCCCAGGTCAGCACGGCCCCTGCTCCCGTGCACCGTGGGGCTGTGGGACACCCACGCCCCCGCTGATGGTGCTGGGATGAGGCTGAAGGCCTGGAAAAGAATGTAAGGTACTGGAAAACCCTGGAGAAAAGTGGAGCACATGGGTGGAGGGGAGCTGGGAGAACACGGAGCTGGCTGGGATGCCCGACGGGCAGCACGGCAGCTCGTCAGCGAGGATGGATACAAAGGATGGCAGCAGAAAACTCAACGTGACCTTCCAGCGTTTTTATAGGTGACGTTTTGCAGGTCTCTCCCCTGAGCAGGGTGACAAATAGAGGATGGAAATCTGGTAAACAGCACTGCAGTGTGGGCTGCAGCCCTGGCACCTCCTTCTGCTGCTGGGGATGGTCTGCACGGGGGGGCTCAGCACCACTGCCACGGCTGGGGGACGGGGCTGGGGACATCCAGAACCGGGGGACAGCCCTGATGTCCCTCGAGTCTCAGACCCCTGGGGCTCTGCACAGAGCAGAGCCGGCCTGTCCCAGTGGACCCCCTGCAGAGCCCTGGACGCAAGCCTGGAGGCCAGAAGCTTCTCGCTGGGAAAAGTGGTTGGCCAGGCCACTGCAAACTGGGAGCTTTTTGTCGTCTCTTATACCAGTGCCAGGCAGTCGCAGTGCCCCATGGTGGAAGCCTGCCCTGTGGCAACGGGACCCAGCGCTCACCCTTCTGGGGCTCTGCCAGCCTTCGCTGGTGGGTGAACGTGCACCCCTGAGAGATCCTTGCTGCGCAGGCAGGGCAGGGCATGGCATCCCCCCCGCTCCGAATCACTGAGGGTCATACAACGGCCCCACACTGCAGCCTGCCCCGCTGTCCCCCTCTCCCTGCCCACCATGCCACCCTGAGCTGCCACCCAGCCCCACGGTGAAATGAGCTGGAAGGACAACGTGAGGGGTGCCCTGGGTGCCACTGCGTGGGTGACCTTGGGGCCAAGACTGCTTTTGCCCAAGGAAAGTGCTCTAGTGTCCAGGGGAGCTCTGGGGACATGCAGGGACATGGCCCCGGCTTGGCACGGCCGGAAGACACAGGGGGCCTGAGGGTGGGCAAGGACAAGGAGGAGGGAGAGGGCAGGACAGCGTGGGGCAGGGGAGAGTGTTTTGGGAACAGGGAGATACTTTGCAAAGCCCCGAGGTGGAAGGCTGAACTCAACCCCTTGAGAAAGGCCAGAATGGCCAGCGTGCGGCTGGGGACACCAAAAAAAAGCGAGAAAAAAGAAACTTTCCCTGTAGAGAGGGGTTGTGAGTGATTGCTGGCAGCAGCCTCCCAGCCGCTCGGGCTCCTGCTCCTGTTTCGTTTTCCCCCGGACTTCCATAGCAACCCATCTGCAGCGAGGTTTAATGGGGCTGCCATTAGCACTAATGCAGCGCAAACACTCAGCATCTGCCGGCGCGCCTTCGGATGGAAACACAAAAATAACCGCGCTCGCCGCAATCTGTCATCGACTCCGGCGCAAGGTTAGGACGCGACACGCTGGGAGAGGAGGGGAGAGCTCCGGCCAGAAGGAACAAGCTGCTCGGTGGGAAGGGAGGAGAGGAGGAGCTGGGGGTGCTGTGGTGCCGTCTTCCCTGCCTCTTGCCCGTGCCAGGACCAGCAACAAGCCGGGGGAAGCAGCAGAGCCAGCGTCACCGGTGCTGGCACGCAGGTTTGACCGTGCCCTGCCATTTTACGGATAAAGGACGGCAAAAGGAGGTTCAACCCCGGCAGCAAGAGCCATTTACACGGCCCCTCCGTCCCTTTGCTCTGCCCAGGAATCAGGGCTGATGCAGGCAGGGCTGAGGCAGGCAGGGCCTGGCAGGGCTGCCTGCCACGGGGGGAGCAAATGCCCAGCGCCCCGGGTGCTGTGCGCAGAGCCGGGCCAGTCCATCAAGTGTCCCAGCCGGGTCTGGGCTGTCCTGATAAAGCTGCGGCGAGCTCTGCGGTGACGCATCGCTGCACATTGTTTCTGGGTGACTCGCTCCTAATTACCTTGATTAAGTGGTTGCAAACAGTGCTATTAAAAATATTTTTTTCTCCGAAAGTGGATTTCTGGAAGGTTTGTGCCATGAATGACAAAATGAGCCAAGAGCTCCCCAGCGCTACAGCTTTTCCCGGCATCTTTCGTATCCCGGCTGTTATCCCCCCTCACAGTGCAAGGCAGCCGGGTCTGGATGGAGAGGGAGCTCTTTGGGGCTGCAGAGGGGCCCTGCAGAGCCGGAGCCCCCGCAGCACGGCAGCTGCCCGTCCCTGCGGCCCAGGGGATGAGCAGAAGCACTGAGGACTGCTGCAAAACACAGGGATCTTGTTCCAGCTCTGCCCGCCCTGCCTGTGTCCCAGCCGCAGGACATCCCGCCCTGGGTGCCAGCCCAGCGTGGGGTGCACCGGGCCACCACAATGCCCCTGGGGTGCCCACGGCCAAGCTTCGGGTGCTGCTTGGGGATGAGCTGCCCCGGGGCTCCTGACCCCGGAGGACACACAAGATCAGGCCAGCGCTAGGGACGGAGATGAGAGCCCACGAGAGGCGCCCGAGGCTTCCCCAGAGCTGCTCCCAGCCTCCCCGGGAGCCCTGAGCCCGCAGCCGAGGTGCTGGCAAGGCGCTTGCACTGGCATCAGCCGGTGCCCACACCAACCTCCTCATCCTCTTAACCTCCCCTCCACCGGCCTCCCAGAAAGAGGAGACAGTAATTCAGCAGCGCTCTCATGCGGAAAGGTCTCGGTGACCGCTGGTGGCAATGACAACTGTCTGCTGGATGGGAGGGCCAGCGGGGACACCTCACCTCTTTACCGAGGCTGCTTCTGCTAATGACGGGAAGACCTGTGCCTATGGTACACAGCTCCTGGGGGGACAAGAACCGCCCACGAGCGTCCACCTCACGCCGGCCATGTGGCAAATGAAAGCCAAGCAGGTCGACGCCTTGCCTCCTCTTCTGCTCCTCCTGCCTCTTCCTCTCCGCATCAAACCCTGGTGACCATCGCCAATGGCGGGAGGGTCTGCACGAGCAGGATGCGGCTGAGGTCCTCAGCTCCTCTCCTCCCTGAGCAGATCACGGTTGCAGACAGAGAAATACCCCCCAAAACACACCAGCAAGGCCTGGCAGCTGCCCCAGGCTGTCCTCTCGGCGACTGCAGGGGGTTCCCCAGAGCTGGGCAGGATCCGGCCCAAGCCAGAGGAAGGGGCTGGGAGGCTCAGAAATATTTTTTATTGTAGACTGCGTTTGCACTGGAAGGAAAACAATCTTTCCTTCCCTTTGTATTATTGTTATAATTTGAGAGCATTTCCAGACAGAATCCTTCAGGTTCCTGCTGAGCGCTATCACTGCCAGAATTACAAAGTCAAATGCAATCATTAAACCCACATCTTCCCTCTCCCGGCCCAGACTGCTCCCTCCCCCAGAAAAAGCCCCCACCGCAACTGCTGGCAGGTGCCACGGACGAGCCACCGCTGCCATCACCCCACGCGAGACCCTGCTCAGCACCAAACCTGCCGGCTGCTGGAGATGGCGGGGGGGGTAAGAGTCTCCCTGGCCCCCAAACCCTCAACACTGAGCCGCCAGCGCGGTTTTCACCTCCCGCCTTCTCGTTACGTGCGTGCAGGCAGAGGCGAGGCTGGAAATGAGCTCAAAATCACTTCATTTGCTCTCGTTAGTGCTGGCAGGTGGCGGTGCCGGGGCCGCCTGTGTGCTTAGCAGCACGGCACGGCCAGCAGTAACTCACGAGGGAGCGGAGAACACGGGCAAGGAGGGAAGGAAGAGCCGAGGGATGGGAGCAGGGTTGGGACGAGGAGCTGATTTCTGTGCCAGGTGTCATCCCCAAGGCCAGTGCCTCTGCGGAGCTCAACGACCAGGAGGGAAGGGAGTGGGAGCAGCCGGGGCGCGCGCGGAGCCTTACCCGGATGTTGTCCTGCCAGTGGTGAGCCTTCTGGAACTTCTCCGCCGCGTTGGCAAGTCTCTGCAAAGCAAGTGGGAGAGGAGAAGTGAGCCCGGGGAAAGCGAGAGGAGCCGCGCATTGCCCACGTCAACCCGGGACCATGGGTGCTACCCCAGCACCTGCCATCCTTCCGTATGGGGGATCCCCCAGGACCCTGCCACCCCTCCACCACGCAGGCAGGGGGGCAGGAGGAGGGATCGCGGGCAGCAATGCCCGAAGAAGGACGTCCCAGGCATAAGGAGCTGATGTTTCTCTGTTTGCTCTCACCTTTCCCAGAGCAAACCAGTGCCTCCAGAGGAATTGCTGCCACTTGAACTCAACCAGGGCCGAGCCATCGCAGCTTGGCGGCTGTTGGCGTTACCGCCGAAGACGGACAGGCTCTCATTTGCGGCACAGGGCAAGCGCTGAACCCAGGTCCCTGTGCCAACAGCCCCCAGCTCTCTGCAGGGCAGGGCAGGGCAGACCCTTCAAAAATGCTTCAAAACCCACCTTGAAAGGCCCCAGTGCCGGGGCCCAGAGATGGGCAGCACTGCCCACCCAGATTAACCGCTTCCCACGCCCGTACCCTCCTTCGTGCTGTCGTACGCCCAGGGCCATCGGCTCAGCGGCACTGAGCCCGTCTGCAACACACCAGCGCTCCCAGGGAGCTGCTGAGCAGGAGAGGAACCAGCTATGAGACGCAGCAGCTCTGCCTGCAATCGCTGCCTGCAGCAGGAGGCGCCAGGGCTGGGCTGCCTGGCCAGGTCTCTCCCAAAGCTGGGGCAAGCCCAACCTTCTCCCACGAAAGCGCATGAGGCTTCAAAGGAGACAAAAAGCATCTCCACCCTGATGGCTCCGGAGGCAGCAGGCAGTACGGGCAGGCTGCTGCCTGCACCGGGGTAGCCAGAGGAACCAGGGCTTGCCAGGAGCAGGATGGGGTGACGCTCAGCACCGGGGCAGCCTTGCTGGGCTCGGGCTCAGCCATGAGAGGCCTCACCAGCACAGAGGGTGCAGCAGGGCAGGGCTGGAGACCAGCAGCCCCCGGGGCACTGGCAGCGCTGGGAAGAAGCCGCAATCTGGCCTTTAATGGAGCCAAAGGGGGCAGAGAGGGCAAGAGCTCCAGGCTTTCCAACAAGATCCACTGCATCACTAAGCAAATAAAGCCAAGAGCAAAACAAGTGACACTGACCTTTCCCTCCGTCCCTTGACCAGCCCCAGGCCCCCAGGGGTGCAGGCAGCTGCCTGGGGAGCTGCCTGCCAGGGCTGTACAACCCGATTAGCACCAAAGCCCAGCTGGAAGTAGTGTGGTGTCCTGAGCCAGTTGGCAGAGCCATGGGCCACCCAGCCCCCTGGGTGCCAGGCACCCTCACCGCTCACAGGGGCGCGGGGTTTATCTCCACGGCCTCGCGGCACCCGGCACAGCCCGCTCCCCACCAGCCGTCAGCTTTACAAGGCTCCTGGGAAACACGCGCTGTGGAGGTCGCAGCTCCTGGGGCTGAGTGGCTAATCTGTACGGGGTTAATTGACCATGAGGCTTGCAAGGCCGCTGCAGCCCAGGCAGGCTCCCTAGTGAGTTAGTGGGAGACACACCAAGCAAAGGTGCGGCTTATGGTAGGTACTGCTGCATGCTGCGTCGCCTGCTCCTCGTTTCCCTGCGTCTCCCAGCGGAACGGGACATGCTCTGCTCCACGCAAGCGATGCCAGCAGCCAGCGCACGGGCAGGAAGGGGAGTCCTGGCCGCCTCCACCCCCCTGAATCAGCTGGGGGGAGGAGGAAGGAGCACCAACAATGGGGTGACATCCTGGGCCAAACAACCACCCCAAATCACTGCCCGGGCAGCACTGCAGAGACGCACGTAGGATTCCCAGTGCTACTGCACACCTGCCTTTCATGTTATGAACCACAAATCCCAGAAAGAAGCAGCCCTCCCTCGCTCAGCGGGGGCCTGGCATGCCGAGGGGAGCCCACTGGGCTGGCTGTGAAGTCCAGCTACATCCCTGGGAACTTATTTCCCCAGGGCCTAAAGAGCACCTGGCTATAAGAGCACACAACCACACGAGACTACAATCTCCGGAGAGGTGGGCAGGAGCCCTGGGGGCACAGCCACACGTGCCGCAGCCCCCGGCCCTGCTGTCACCAGTTCCTCCAGTGCTCTCGTCAGCACAGAGGGATGCAAAATGCCTCAGCCCTTCTAAGCGGATGCTCGGGGGAAAGGAGGTCCTGAAGCTTCACGGTGTCGCCTTCACGTGCCCCCGCTGCAGGCAGGAGGGCGGCAGCACCCAGCCCCAGCAGCGTTGCGGGAGCAGGGCCACGACGGTGGGTGCTGCATTACCAGGAGTGTGGCAAAGCACAGGTACTCAAAAGTAAGGCGATGAGCAGTGAAAGACATCACAGATCTGGCCCTCCCCAGCCAGCTTTTATCAGATGCAGGAAAACACGTACCCATCGCCACATAACCTCCGCACGCGCTGGTGGAAACTTCCCTGTTTAATCTTTTCTCTTTTTTAAATCTTGATTTCCAAATCAATGTGCTTGCTTTCAACGGTCAGCACCCAAGAGGGAAGATCAGCTATGAGCTGAGCATTAAAGCAAAATACCTACGGCTCCGGTGGCGGAGAGAGGAGACTGGGAGACAAGGCGTAGCTGGACAGAAAAGCCAAGTAATGTTAACTGTCAGGGCAGACGTGGAGGGGCTCATCTGCCCAGCCGCAGCCCTGCTTCCCCGGAGACACCTAGAAAAGCTGTGGCCCAATTCTGCACCTCATTCCCCCAAGCTTTTGTGCTCTGGTTTTATATCGAGATGGCTGATTAAAGGCGAGCATTTATTCCAAGTCGCGTTTAAGGCAGCGGTGATGAAATATGCATTTTTCTATACTTGATAAGAGCGTGTTTGTTTATTATGGGCTGGGGTAAGATTTATGGACATCTTTAACTATTCATTGCCTTGTGCAAAGTGCCTGGAGGGCTGCAAATGGTGCAGTAAGGGACGGCTACACTCAGGAACGACACTTTGACAGAAGATATTTTTCCTCTGGAAAATGTCAATTCGTCAAAGTCGATCCGGACACAACTTTGTTTTTTAAAAAAAATAAATCCAGATGTTCTTGTTTGATAAATAGCCTGTTGCAGGGATTGGGCAGCCCACGGCAGGATGGCACAGCCATCGCAGGGTGCCGTGCCAGCTCCCAGCCGCCGTCAGACACCCATCCCAGGAGAAGTGCCCCCAGACCCTCCCAGCTGTTGCTTCTGCAGCATTTTCCTCGCTAAAGACATTTTGGTCCCGTGACCAAGATGGGGACTGGGCGGAGAGAGGGACCCAGCAGGCAGCCATCCATCCCTCCTCTGCAACAGGGGATCCCCTGCCTGCCTCCGTCCCTGCGGGGGGACATGGCTGGAGCGATGCCGTGTTGGGGGGCTCCCATGGGAGCAGCCCCGTCCTGTCCCACCCCTGGCTGGTGCTAGAGGGGAGCCCAGAGGTGGGCTGCTGGCATGAATGGGACGGGCGATTGCCTGACTCAGGACCCTCCAAAAGTGTGGCAACAAGGACAGAGTCCCCAATGGGGGCTATTTGGGACGGCTTTGCTCACAAGCAGGACCTGGAGTTGTGTGTTAGGGCTGGGAAGGTGCTGCTGCTCCAGCAAACCCCCCCGGCCACGTCTCCATGGGGAAGGTAACGGGTCTGCCCGGAGCCACACGCTGCTGCAGGATGTCCCCATTAATGCCAAATGAGCTCATCATGAATAATGTTATCATAATCAATACAGCTCAAGGATTATTTCTAATCCTTCATAATGATTAAACCATTATTTTTCAAGTGTTACAGATCAATCAGTCCATCTCAAGGTGTGCTGTGTGCAGGGACTGTGAGATGCCCGGGATGCAGGCAGCGCGCCGGGGAGCTGGGCAGCGGTCCCGTGCCCATGCATGGCAGCCACCGAAATCTCCCAGGGGCTTCAGATCTGGGGTTGTCAGTCATGTGGTTCCAACAGCAAGAAAAGTTAGAGGAATTACCAAAAATAAAGCACAGGTGTGAAATACCTGCAAATTTCCAGCAGACTCTGGTGCAGGGACTGCCCTGGCTGTGGCACTTTAAGAAGCGCAGTTTTTTCCCCAGAAGTCACTGAGGGCTAAGGATGGGAGATTTAGAGGCTGAAAACACAGAATTGAAATGACTCTGCAGGTCATAAAAGGCCAGCAGGAGATTTACAAGGGATTGGTGTCTGGAGATCCCGACGGCAGGGTCTGCGAGGGGGAAGGTGCTGCGCGGGCTTTATCGCGCCCCGGCCTCTTTCGTATTCCGCACGGCGCTCCTCTCTGCCTCGCTGCTCACCCAGGCGGATCCATCACGAGCTCCCTGCTCTGTGCACCGGCTCTCCCGGGATTAAGAAGCCTCAGGGATGGCACAGACCCGGGATGGGCAGGTGGTGGGGAAGGGGGCACAGCCAGGTGCACGCCCTCCCTCCCGAAAGCCACGCAGGAAAGGAGAGGGGTGACGAGGTAGGTGACCTTCTGTCTGCCTAGAGGATGGCACCTCCAAACACACGGCCGCTGTTTTTCCCCCGCTTTGCTCCAGGACCTCGCTTCTCAGCCCCAATCACCCACGAGCTCGCTCACCCACCCCACCCGACGCACGGCTCACCCACGTGTGCTTGTCCACGGCAGCACCTTCCGGGGGGCAGCCGGTCTGGTGCCTCGAAGCTGCTGGAAACAAGGCGGTGGGAAATGCGCTGAGCGTCGGAGCTGGTGCAGGCAGGGACTGTAACCTCCTCTCTAGGTAGAGGGGACCGTCCCTGCTGTCAGCATCCCCGCTGCTTGAGGGGCCAGCGCACAGGGGGACTGTCCCTGATGTAGCAAGCACCCAAGGGTGCTCCCCACTTCCTCCTCTTCGCCCCTTCTCCCCCATCACACCGGGGGCTCTCCTGCATCGCTCCAATATTTTTGCACAGCAGCTTTCCAAGGGAAACTGGTCCAACGCTGCGCTAAATCTCTCTTCCCAGCCCCCACATGGCAGTAAGTATGCCCTGGCTGTTCCCACCACAGTCAGATCAGCGGGTTTAACTCGGGAGGCAGTGGAGCAGAGACCAGAGCGGCAGAGGAAGGCCAAAGGCCAAGGCTGGATTTACGAAACAGGATTACAGCAAAAACCCCGCAAGAGGAGACCGAGTAGCCCTGTGTAACGGCAGCAACGCCGCCCTTGTGTCCCACGCCTCCCCACAGAAATAAAGCACCCCACGCCTGTGCCCACGCTGGGGAATGCTCCTCAGGGAGCCTGCGATGGTCTCCCCGGCTTCTCCCCGCAGCTGGTAAGGAAGGGCCCAGCTATGGCCCAGCACGCAGCGGCTGCATGTACCCAGGGATATTTGCTCCGAGGGAGAGCCGCTCCTGCTCAGCCTTCATTTAACTTCCCTCCGCAGGGCTGTTATCACCCCCATCTCAGCGCCTTCCCCAGCAGCATGAAGTGTATTAACCTCCCGCACCTGAGCACACAGCTGGAAGGACAGATCTTTGCTGGAGATTAAAACAGCCCTGCGCTACGGGCCAGAGAGCTCCACGCAGCATCTTATCACCCCAGCCCTCCTCCCAAAGCAAGAAAACACAGGTGAAAAGTTAAGACAAGAAGGTGAAAAACAAACACACGCATGACAAAGCCAAGCAACCCAAGCCCCAGGCAGGAACACCTGCGGGCAGCTGGTTTTGCAGCTCTTCCTCCTCCACAATGAAGGAACGAGGATGGCACAAGCCCTGTCCTTTGGCACCAACCCCCCCGCCATGGACAGGGCACCCCAAAACTGCATCTGTCACTGCAGAGCATCCAGAAAGGCGAAAACCAGTTCCACGTGCTTCATGCACCTCCATCCTCAGAGCAGAGGGCACTTTCTCACAGTCCCACCTCCCGCCGCCAGCTCCGGGGGTGCCCCCACCCTGGCTCTCCCTCTTGGCCCCAGCCCGTCCTCTCCCCATTCGCTGAACTTGCTGCACGCACACCCCTAAGCAAACCCCAATGGCACAGCGCGCACGCCACCATCCAAACCCGATCAACCAGCGACAAAAGATGACAACCCCCTTATATACACATAAGGAATATAAATCTTGAGTAAACTCTGTAAAGCAGCGAAGCATCTCATCCTGTAATAATCTCTGAGACAGTTGATCCCAGGGCTCTTATTACCCCTGCAGCCGTCATCTGAAATCCAGTCGGCAGCAGGCTCAGCCACGGCTGAGTATTGATCAAGGAGGCAGCTTCAAACATGCTGCAGCATTTTTCTTTCGGAGCACTAACTTGTTTGTCAATAACTTGCTTGTCAATAACTCCCTTGGCCGGGGTGGCCGGAGCCCGTCTCTTCCTCTCATGCCCGGACCCAGCCTGTGCCTGAGGGAGGATGGAGCTGAAGCCGGCACTGGCTGCTAATGCTCTCTTGCCTGTGGGAGGGCAAATAAAGCCGCAGTGAATAATGAAGAGCGGGCGGTAAGTCCTCCAAGGGCTTGCAGACCCCCGTGTTGTACCAGCTGGTGCTCGCCCCTGGGGTCTGGCAGGGCGGTGAGCAGGGGGACACCTCTGCAGAGCCAGCCTTGCCGGCAGCGAGGGTTAAAAGCGCAAACCTGGAGCAAAACCAGAGCCAGAGCTGCTGCAGACCCCACCCGGGGCAGTGGCACGGCCAGCACCCGGCCCTGGGAGACTGGGACAAGCCCCAAGGCCACAACTTCCATCATCTTACTGACCATCTCAGTACCTCATAGCTCTGCAGGCCAGCAGCCTGTGGCTCTTGTTCCCCTGCCAGCGTCTCTCTCTGCTTCTTCTCCTGCAGAGCCACAGTTTTTACTAATAAGAAACACCAACATCAGCTCTAACAACCACAGCGGGGGGAAGAGTGAAACATCCCAAGCCGAGAGGTTCCCATGCGTTTGCAGGGGCAGGGGCATTGCTCCCTAGGGCGTTTCGCCTACCCCAGACTATCGCTCAGGCCTCCAGAAGAGCTTAACTTCTTGCAAACAGAAAAGCGCCAAGGGCAGAAGGACAGCGCAGCTAACCAGGCATCCTACACAGCACGAGCCTTGCCTGGCGTTCTCTTCACCTCTTCTCCCCTTGGAGAAAAGCCCCTCTCCGTTACCCTTCTCCTGGCATTTCTGCCCTCCACAAGGACTGACATTTGCTTTCCAAAATGACAAGCAGAGAGCAGCTCTGCCCCTGCTCCCCATCGCCCTGACTGCTCCCCAGGAGACGGGGAGGAGGGCGGGGGGGCCGTGCCCTGCGCCCCCACGGGGACACCTGCCCCTGGGGACCAGCAATAGCAAAACCTCAGCTGAGCTGCTCAGGCCCTCTTCAGCTCCTGTTTTCACCGATTCAACGCCAGATAACCACTGCCTCATCCCTCCTGGGGGAGGAAGAGCAAACACCAGGGTGTAGGATCTGTCCCCACCTCCACCAGCAGTGAGACAGAGACGTGGGATGCAGGATGGACAGATGGGACCAGGTACAGGCAGGCGCAGGCAGGATTGGCCTCTCTCACTGTCCCCTTTCCCTCTGCGGAGCCAGCAGAAGGACCGTTGGGCCGCTCCGGCATCGCCGCTTCCCACATCCTCCCGCCTTTCGCCCTGGATGTATGGCAGCAAACCCTGCTCCCGCGTTAGATATGCCTTTAAACTGTACTGCTAAACGCCATCATGCTTAAGCCCTGCTGAAAGGTGCTTCTGCCCGGCTTCAGGATGCAAGTGGTCCCTTGGGAGGCCAAAGCAGCCACACTTGCCTCCTCTGTTCAGGACCTGAGAACAAGCACTTTCCTCTGTCCCCTTTGCCGTGCTATTTGCAGTCACAGTACCCTTCTGCATCTTCTACAGTTGATGGAGAAGAAAGCAGGGACCTCTGCTCCGAGATCCCAGCAGCGCCTGGTCTGCCCTTGGCCAGCAGTGCCGGGTGGGAACGGCGCTCCAAACAGCTACAGTCTGCTGTGCAGCTCGAAAAAGGTAGAGGTGAGAAACTAGAGGACATTCCCCAGCAAGTCCAAACTAGGGCAAACACCGCAAGCCCTTCAGACAGGAGAGATGATAACAGAGGATGTGCTTGGCCGGGCCAACGCTCTGACTGCCCGCACTTGCCGTCCCTCAGCCGCCGGAGCAACCTGCTCCGTCTCAGCCTGATCCAAACTCATCCCTGGGGCTAGCAGGCGATAGGGTTGCTGCAGCAAGCTGCCATTGGGACCCTCACATTCATTTCATTACCGTCCTCAAGAGGAAGAGGACGCAAGACCGCACATCAGGCATCCCTTTCACCTTTTAGGGAGTATTTGATGGTGAGAAGAAAACTAAGGATATAAACAGCTTTTCAAAGGCCGTCCCAGGTGATCCAAGCCCAGCAGCTTTAAATCGTGCTCATTTCACACCTCTCGCTCTCTTCTGGAGCATCAGCTCACGAGATAAGCAGGGCAGAGAAAGCCCAGTCTGTTCCTGATGGAAGTTCCTACCATTGCCATAGTAGTCAGAACAGTTAAGGTCTAACTGGTCTTAAATCACCTAAACAAAATCCTGGCTGGCAAGGAAAAAAGTCTCTCTTGGGATGAAGCTGGAATACTGATAGCTGGCTCCCAGGAGGTGCTGAAGGGCTGGGGCATGTTGGCAGCATCCCAGAGGGGCGATGGGTACAAACGACCTGACAAATGTGGCTCCAGTGACGTCTGTCAGCTGCGGCTGGGACAGGCGTGTCCCAGCAGTGTCAGGGCTGCCCAGCTTCAAGGGTGCCCATCCCAGTCCGAGCACCCCGGTAACTGCAGCACTGCTGCTACTGGGAGGGCTGCCAGCTGCCCACACCAAAGCTAAAAGCCTGGCAAGCACCGCCACCCACGGCTCTCGTTATCGGCTGCTTTGGGGACAGCTAATGCCAGGGTCGTGCTGTGTGCTCGGTGGCACCGGCAGAGTGAGGACAGGGCAGAAGAGCTACTGGGCACAAACACGGCATCCTGTCACAGCGCAGCGGGTCTGCCAGAGCTCTGCCACGACTGGAAGGGCTTGGGGACTCTCCCCTGCGGTTCTCATCTGCTAGGCAATGAGCAGCTCGCTGGCTGCACAATAAGCTTCAGACGACCAGAAATAATTCAGGTCAAGATGCGTTTGCCAGAAGGTCAGGGCTGGGGAAATGCGACGGCAGGAGATTCACCAGGCTGGGGAGGAGGAGACAGTGCTGCTCTGGGCTTCTTCCCTCTCCTTTTCCCTCCGATCCAGCACACCGGCTCCCACGGGATGGGCGAGCAGTGGGCTTGGCAGACTGGAGGGACATGGCTCCCACGAAGGCTTTTGGGAGACGGTGCCTTATGGCACGAGGTCCCAACGCAGCCTCAGCTTCTGCGGTGTCAGGAGGGTCAGCAAACATGTTAGTCGGCATCTCAGCCCGCTGCTCCAGCCCCATCGCCTCCTCACATAAACTCCAATCATTCAATCCAACGGTGCTCCCAAAACCACACTCAAATACTCTGCGGAGCTCCAGTTAGGATCATCAAGCAGGACCTGCCACAGTTCAAAATCCATTACAATAACCACAAGGCATTTCAGCGGCAATTATAAGAGATAGTTTCACTTAAAAATCAATTTTACTTAGGGCAACTGTTTTTTTAAAAAATAAAGAAAAAAAAAAAGGAAGTGATACAGCTTGCCACTTGGGCAGGAGAAGGAGGAACTTGCCCAGCCAGGGCTTAGCAGCCAGAGACTCAAAGAAAAAAAAAAAAAATTCTTCCTTATCCTTATCCTTCCTTATTTTGGAGAAAGAAGTCCCATGTTAAGATGACAAGAAGTTCAAGGAGGGGCTCCTTGTCCCCTGCTGGTGCTCCGCATGGTACCAACAACACAGAAACTCCAGTGAGATGCAGGAGGGAATCCCTGGGAGCCCAAAGCGCAGCCGGCCATCATGCCTGCATCCCAGCGGTCCCCCGGCTCCCTGCTCCGTGGGGATGAGGCCTTTTGTGCCTTTGAAATCCTCCCCTTTAGCTCTTTGCCTTTCATTCAAGCGGAAGCTGTTACAAAGTTTGCACTGGAAACCACTTACAATCGATTTATTTTAAGGCATCACCTCTTGCTGTGCCGTGATGTGCCAGCTTTAAAAAGCACCTCGTTTATTATCTGCTGCCGCGTGGGGATTTCCATACAGCACATCACGGCGCAGCGAGAGCTCCTCTGTTATTAAGTTTTTATGGTAAGGCAGTTTTTCAGCACACAGAAATCCCCGCAGAATGCACCAAAATGCCACCACCCTGCATGCCCAGCAAGCCCCAAGAGGAGCCCCCAAAACTTCCCAGCTTGAAACCCTCCGGAGACATGTGTGGCATCTTCCCTGTGTCCCCCAATGCCACCAGCAACCTGAGAGGGGTCGGGCATGCTGATCAGTAACTTGGGTCCCCGCTGCCACTGCAATATAAATGCGATCAGAGCAGTTTAAATTGCCAGTTTAAAACACCAAAGAAAAGCAACTGCAATGCAAAAAGTCCCGTAAAGGACTTTTTAGTGGTGTTTTGCTCTAAAAAAAAAGCACCATAGTTGGAACCAGCTTTGCTCAAACTTTCAGAAAAATGGCAATCTAGCCCCAGCAGCTCCAGGGGGAAGTTTCAGGAAGGCGGAAGCGAGCAAGCTCAGCGGATCACCAAGTAGTTCTTCCCAATGTGACAGCTCACAGTGACCCCAACACTCATCCGTCTATCCCCGGCATTTCCATGGGGCAAGGGGTAGCCTCCCAGCCGCCAGGACCCATTTCCATCCCTTTGGGACATCCACCTCCACACTTTCTGCATTCTTGCCGCCCTCTTCTGCCAAGGGTGCTGACAACACCAATGGCACCCAGGTGGAGCACCCAGCAGGGTCCAGGGCTTTCCCAGCACCCGTGGCCAGCACCACACACAGCCCTGCCCCGGGAGCAGGAGGGGTTGTGCCACAGCAGAGGGGGAATGGCAAACAAGGTGGGGGAGATGAGACTGAGCATAGAAAACGCACTGTCAGAGGGCTGAATGGTGCCCTTGAAGACCTGAGAGGAAACTCCAATGAGCAAAGCCTCCCAGGGAGGACCCGTGGCTTTGGATGCTGCAAACGGGAGTGGACGGAGCAGCAGAACGCAAGGCGGAGCCTCGGGAGGGGCTGGGCAGCCTCTCGGGGCTCACCCATCACTGCGGTTTCACAACAATTAGACGTAAAGATGGCCTGATAATCTATCAAGCACATTATACGCTTCATTTTGAAAGCCCGTTATTATGAATTTACACAATAGAAATGTAAGAAAAGGCTTCTGGAGTTTGGTTCAGCCCCCGAGCACCACCGATGCTGGCATTGCCACCGCCCCAGGAACGCTCACACCCAGCAAACAGGGAAAACCAATAAACTCCCCAGGGATGTAACATACAAATCTCAGGCCATTTCCCTATCCTTGCCTTATTTTGCCAGGGCAGTTTTTCCCCTTTCCCAAGCGATGCAGGAGGATCAGCTGAGCAGCACTTTGGGCCGATGGGATCATTCACACTTTTCAGCCCAGTGTCCGGGTTTGCAAAAGGATCGTGCACCCCTTTTTGAGATCAAGATGCTCACTCACCCTCTCTTGGCCCTTCAGCCTCTTGCTCCTCGGTATAGCTCAAAGCTCAAGCTCTTCAAGCTTAGTTCCTCTTTGGCAAGATGTCCCAGTGTGCTTTCTCACTCTTGCCTCCTTGTTCAAAGCCCCAAATCCTCACGCAGTATTTCCCTTCAGCCCCTACCCCTGTGTTGATGCTTATGGCCCACAGGACAAATCCAGGCTGCTGGTCAGCTGCTGTGCTAATGGAGCGGGATTGTTGTTGCTTTGGTTTTGCCCTCCGTTCACCTATTCTCTCTTGTCTGGAGCCTAAAATTTAAGTGGTGTTTGACTCCGCATTTCTACAGCACAGCAAGCCCAACTCCTGACCCACCTTCCTTGGCATTACAATAAAAGAAGGAACCAAACAGCAACAAACAACCACCATGGATGCAAGGGGGTCTGACGCCCACCCTTGCGCCCAACACCAGCCCAACCCCTGGCAGGAGATGCATTCATTTGACTTCACCCTGCGTCTCTCCGTGTCCTGGCTTCCACAGACGTTCCTTTAATTTAATTTTCCCAGTGAACTCCAATACAGATCCACTCCTGACTCCATTACTGTCTTTTCATTTCTTTCTTTCCTTCTCTTGGTCCTTTTGTAAGGAGAGCGCTCTCGCCTCCCACTGCAAACCCAGGCACGTAGCTCCTGCCCGGCAGACGTGGCCCCCAGAAAGTGTTGGTGCTGATAAAGCCCCCTGTAATGAAAGCTCAGCTCCCCTCCCTCTCCTTCGGCAAGCGGGATTGCCTTCCATTCTCACGGCAGATAAAGAGCCACCGAAGCCAAGGAGAGGGACTCAAAGCGCATTCACTCCCCACTACACCCATTTCTTGGACTTCATCTTTATTCATTTTGTCTGAGACGTGCCCTCGCTGCAGACCAGCCCTCCGAGGAGCCTCTCCCTTCCCTGGGGTGCACGGCTCTGGCATGTCTGGAGACCCTACAGCCCTCCCTTGGGGTCTGCATTTGTCAGGAGAAATCCCTTCCAGCTCTGGTTTTCCCTATGGCAACGCTGGCCTGACCCTGCAGCTCCCCAAAGGCAGCATCCCTGCTGGGGAGCCTGCAATGCCCTTCCCGCCATCCCGCTCCAGGATTACGTTTCAGCGTTACCGTTAAACCCAAAACTCAAGGCAGCTTGACATTTTTTGTTTTAAAGACCAAGGGAGGGGAGGAGAAGGTGCGAAAGAGCTCCCCTAAGGGAAAAGCCATCAACTGGAACAAGATTTCAACAACTACACGTTTCTTGACCTTTTCCACAGTCATATCTTTAATGTTTCACGGATGGATTTGATAAAAAGAAAAAATTAATAAAATAGATTTCATTTTTTAAAAAAGGTCAGGACATGTGTTACAGAGAAAAACTCATTTAGGTCCCTACCTGCCGCCTCACGGATGCCGAGGAGCCCTCCCCTCCCTCCCACCCGGGGCGCTCCAGCCCAGGCATCCATCTCCCTGCCTTGATTTTCATTGCATTTGGGGTTTGATCTCTTCTGGACTTTTCCTCCCCCTGCCAGACATGGGGTCGGGAACCATAAGCACTCAGAGATGCTGACAAGCGCTTGAGAGACGCAAATGTCTGGTGGGATGTTGCACATCTAACCTGGAGAGCCAGTCAGTGAGCTCAAACATGGAGAAGATGCTTGTCCAGGCTCGAGCACAGCTCTTCTACCTGCTGCTGCTCAACTTCGGGCCCAAACTCCTCCCCAAATGTCTAAGTAGATGTTGAGGCTGTTTCGATGCCCGAGTCATGCACAGCACAACGACCAACATCTGCACTCTCTTGCCCACCATGATGGCCATTCTCATGGCTCTTGCACCCACCCCATGGACATCACCTCTTGCCCCTGCCCATGGACATGAACATGAATCCCACCCACTGTGTTTGAGGTTGGGCTCGTCAAGAACAAGCAAAGCAAAATAAATCCCCCAACACAGCCAATTCCTGCTGATCAAGATGTTTTAAAAAAGAAATGCTATTTAATAGCAGCTCCTTCCCAGCCGGCCCAGTGGCTTGTTCCGGAAGGCTCAGAAACAAAAGCAGCCCTGATGCCGGCCATGGACATTCGTATTATTAAGCCCGCTCTGCAATTAGAGCAGACTTCTGTCTAACTTCTGCCTCCTTTTACCATTCCCTGATTTTTTTTTTATTCACTAAGAACAAAATATAATTCATCAAAGTTTGCAAAAAAATATACAAATTACTGTGATAACATCATACTAAGTTATTAAGTGGTGACAATGGGGGACAATTACAGTATATAGTCCATTATATAGCACTGCCATCAGGATGAATCAAAGTAAAACACACGGTGAATGGCGAGGAGCTTATTAACAGGAACATTAGTGCACCAGAACATAATACCTGCCATTCAGCCGGGGAGTTATTGCCATGCTGGCGCTCGTGGGGACTGCGGAGGAAAGTTGTGGAAAGGGCTTGCAGCTTCACTGCACAGTTCGAGGCACCAGCCCCATGCTGGGGACACTGCGGATCAATCCTCAGTGCTTAAACAGCGAAAAAGGGCAAAACCTCAACCCTGGGCCACCACCACACAGCATCTCCCTCCAGTTCTGCTTCTGGAAGGCCCTAAAGATTTTTGCAATGGCTCAGCCAGGCACAAGCAGACAAGGACTTCCCCCAGCTCCCACCAGCACCTGTGGGAACATCCTCTCTTTGCTCACCAGCACCCCAGAGGGCATCTCACCCCTGCCTTTTGGGCAAGGGCTGCCCCACCACCATCAGCAAGGCTTTGCGGGTTTGTTTTTTTTATTTTGACGTTTCCTCCTGCCCAAGCAGTGCCTGTCCCATGGCAGCGAGGTGGCAGCAAAACCTTTTCACCCCTGGTCTGTACGGCAGCAGCTCGCACGCAGGATGCCACACTGCAGCCACGGCAGCTCTGCAGCCCGCTGCCCTGACTGCTCTCACGCCCACCAAGCAGTAGCATTTTTTTACTTGTAATTTTCAAAGCCCAGTAGAAAATTCAGGGAAGGGTGGCCAGACGTAACAGCTTGGTGAGTCCGTGAGACCAGCAAAAAGAGGGGCAGTAATGACGGTGCTGAGCAGCACCCAGCACTTCCCTGGTCCTGGAAAGAAAGCCGTGGCAGGCGGCAGGGCGCTGCCAGAGCAGCACAGGCAGCACAGGCAGCAGACGGGCAGTGGACAAACCTCATCCCAGTCCTCTGCCTAGCTCTGAATGGGTGACAGCTAAAGCGAGGCAGCAAATGCCACCAACCCCAGCACAGGGTGTCTGGCTGGGATGGCACTGGGAACACCACAGTAGCACAGCTGGAAGAGCTGAAGGGTAAACCCTGAATACAGCCTACGTCACAAACGTACGTTTTTGGAAGGCTCTGGGAGGAAGGACTATAAACCCCAGCCCAGTTCCCGTGCCATCATCTTGATGACCCCACCGGATCATGCCACGTTCTGGCTGAAACATTCCCTGCACAATGCTCGCTCTCAGCTGGCTGCTCAGCATCGGGTTCGGACGTCCCGGTTGCACTCACTGGCGCTGGGCACATCTCGGGCTCCCTTTCACCATCACCTGAGGCTGTCTCTTGCCTGCACGACACTGGGAGATGCAAGAACTAATCCGTCTGTGAAGATGTTATTTGTTGGGAAGGGAAGCAAGAGAGAAAGCTGCACACCCGCTCCCAGAGCGCAGCAGAGAAATTCCTAGGTCTGGTTCTGTGCAAGGATTAACCCACGGGAAGGGCTGGTTTTATGCTCTTCCTCTCAGGCTCTGCAGCCCTCTCAAAGCCAACACACCTGGTTATAGATTGGGTAGGTCCTGTCCCTTCCCTCTCTGCTGGCCTGAATTTCCTGCCAGCGGTGAAACCCTGCTCTCCTTCGCCGGAGCCAGCACTGGGTTCCCTGCTGCTCCAGCAGCTCTGGCTTGCTCCTTCTAAGACGTTATTTTTATACTTCTCTTAAAATACAACGCTAAGAGAGGCTTCTTGACTATATTAACATTAGGAATCTAATCAGCAATCAGACAGCTCATAATTTTCTGATTAGCTCTGATTATACTCAATCTTTAGGAATGGAAAAAAAAAAAAGAGGAAAGAGAAAGAAAAAAAAGAAGGAAAAAATGTAAGAATATTCTCTGCTCAGTTTTCCCACCCTGATTCCCTTGACGAGGTACCGAGCCATGGCAGCAGCAGCTCTGCTGCCCCTGGCTAAGCAGGACAGTGCCACGGTGACCTGCTAAGCTAGGGTTGCTCAATAAGCCGGTGCCATCGCGCTGCTGATCTTCGTCCTTCCGGGCTTGGCCGGGATGTTGTCCCAGAAAGGGGCTGCTCAGGGAATGGAGAAGACATCAAGAGTGCCAGAGCCACTGACAAACCTGGAGGAGTGTTGTGAGCTCTGCTCCTGGGCCTAATGTCTCAGATAATTTGCTAAAAATCAGGGTAGAAGGATGCCACGGAGAAAGGAGATGATGTGTGCGTATCCGGCTGGCTTCAGTCTGGAAGGAGGACCCTCTCCAGGCAGCGCGGAGGAGGAGGAGGAGGCTGAAGAACGCTGTAAGATGAGGCCATGGCCACACACGGGCTTGGCAGGGGATGGCAAGTGCTTCGTGGCAACCCAGAGGGAAAGATCCCAAGGAGTCAGGATCTGAGGACTGCCAGAAGCTGGGAGGCAAATGAGCGAATGGCCTGAAGACCCTAGGGCAGGAGCAGAGGATGCCCCCCAGCAGGCAGATTTACCTGCAGAGCAGGCAGCGGGAGCTGGGATGCCATCCCAGAGCAGGCTGCTCCTCCGAGCATCTTCAGTCTCTGACAACAGCAGCAGGGAGGACCGAGGGGAATCTGAGAGGTGTCCGGTCCCCAGCATCACCTGGCCAGGGTGTCTGGGACATGGCTGGGCAGACAGCAGATGTCGGTGGGGAGCCCGGGGAAGACTCTTGCTTGGCCTGCCTCCACCCCTACCAAGGGACCTCGGAGGACAGTTTTCTTGCTGGGCTTTTGTGAAGAAGGAGAAGGGGATCTGCTGGTGCTGAGCCTCACAGCTGCAGGTCGGAGGAAGGAAACTGAGGAACAAGCCAGAGGAAGGAGATCTAAACCAACACCTCTAACAGAGTTAATCAGTCGCGCACGCTCTGCGTAGGAGATTCACTCCTGACTGCAGCAAGCGATCAGCTGATGCTGTGAAGCATGAGATTTAATTATTTGTATCATAGCCACGGCCTGCATAACTACAAATGATATTAATGGTCATAAAATTGTCCAGCTGGCTCTTAAAACCTGCTGCCGCACTGACTCGCTGCCTCCCGCAGCAGGGACTCGCCGCCTTGCAGGGACCACTCGCACCGCGGCACAACCGGTGGCAAACCCCATCCGCCGAACATTGCAGCAGACAGACGCCATCTGGAAGGGCCATCCCACATCCACCCAGGGTCGCTGAGCACAGAGCGCGCACTTCACGTCTTGAAGACAGCCTCGATAACGAGAGGTGCTCCGTCACAGCCCTGGCTGGCCACGCGTTTGCACGGGCTGAGCTGCACCTCTGACGAGCCTCGTGCCTGCTCGCAGGCTGGGCAGCTGCTTTGCTGGGGAAGAGAGGGCAGCCCCGGCTCCTGCCAAGCTGCTTGCTTTTGCTCCAGGCTGTTGCTTGGACCCGCTGGCAGAGCTGCCCAGTGAAAGCACTGCTCCTCACCCTGGGCAAACCAAACTGGGTTAGCAAAGATCTATGCTAAGCTGTAAACCTGGGAGAGGAGAGGAGAGGAGAGGAGAGGAGAGGGAGAGGGAGAGGGAGAGGGAGAGGGAGAGGGAGAGGGAGTGG
>JAVKLA010000036.1:5870972-5912834 GCA_034782735.1 Sagittarius serpentarius | reverse complement strand
ATGGAGAGGGAGAGGGAGAGGGAGAGGGAGAGCGAGAGGGAGAGGAGAGTTGAGTTCAGGTGGAAGGGACCTACAACAATCATCTAGTCCAACTGCAAGACTAAGTGGACTCCAGTCCAGTTTGAATCCAGACTAACAGCCCAAACAGAATTCAACTGTAAAAGCAAATGGCCCAGGCTAGAGCCAAAGAGCCACAACACCGTGTCCCCAGCACGCTGAAGCCACTGTCCCGTAGACCTCCTTGGCTGAGGTCCCTGGTCTCTTTTACACCATCTTCAAAGAAAACACATTCAAATCCCTACTTGAACTAAACTGTGGTGAAGGAAAAGGCGCAAACACCCCAAGGCTTGGCTCTTCCAACCCTCTTCACTGCAGCATCCCAAGCAGGCAGTGGAGTCACCCCATCTCCTCCCAGCCGAGCAAAGCTGCGTTTGTAGGCGAGACCCAGGAGGAGGTTGTGCCTGCGCTGGAGATAACAATGGGGGGGACTGACGCTTTTCGTCTGCTGGGGCTCCAGCCCTGACGCTGCTCTCTCCCATAGCAGACACAGTGCTCGGCACCCGCACGCACCCGACGGGGCTCTCTCATTGAACTATCTCGGTGAGCGCACAAAAACCCGCCTGAGTTCACGTAGATGAGGTCTCCCCCCTCCCCGTGCCGGGAAAGTCTCCTCCTCACACTCCAACCCTGCCATCGCAGCTGCAGAGCCCTCTTTTGTAAAGCAGTGCCGGAGCTGTAATTAGTTTGAGGTGACCTCTGGGAAAAAAAAAAAAAGTTCAAGTTTAAAAAGAAAATCTCTCTGGTTAATGCTATGCAAATTGCCAATGAGGCAATCAGGCTGACTTTTAAACACTGGCCCCTGTCGGAAGGGCTCACAAGACAGCCTTATTGTCTCGCTATCAATTTGCATCTCATTACCCACAATGCGCTGCTGGTTGGAGGTAACCTTTTGGGGAACACACCGCCGTGGCGGGGAGCCTGGGGACAATATGGTTACTCCTGTTTACAAGGCTTTCATGTGGCCCGGCACCCAAAACGCAACAGTTGAGAGGCCAGGTCACGGCCAGCCCTGCCTGCCGCTCGGCCGGCAGCACCGTGAGCTTGTGTCACTTGGACCTGGCACCTTCTGCCACCTCCTCCCAGGGCCCCTGCCCTGCATTAGCTGTCCCACGGGCACTCGCACACTGCAGGTCCTTCCCAGTAGGTCCACCGGCTCCTGCGGTCCCCAGAGGCTGCACGGTAGCAGCCTCCCTCTGCCCGGCTGTTCAAGAAGTTTCTGCGAGTCTTGGCACGTTTTTTCACATCTCTGCCAACCCTCGTCACCTTGGGGAGATGGTACTAAACCAGCATTTTTCTATAGGAAGGAAATCTGCTGCATCCTTGTCCTCAGCCTGCTCCTGCTTCTCCAGCGCTGACCCCCCGCCCCCCCCGCCCCAGCCCCTGCAGCAGTCTCCCACACCAGGTGTCTCTGCCCTCTTCTCCATCCCCACCAGTCTGGGGTCAGGAGACCAAGTGCTCACCAAACATCTCGCCTACACGATCGCTGATCCCATGACCAAGCTGCCCTCGACACGCCGCTGCAGGGAGGCTGCCAGGCCCCATCCTGCATTACTCAGCTGCACCCCCCTGCCACCTGCGACAAGGACCTTTTGTCCCCCAGGGCAGGAGGGAGCTCCATGCCGTTGTGCCCCCGTTGTAACGTCCTTCATCCAGCTCAATCAGCGAGCAGGGGGATCCTACCTCCAGGATGCTCACCCTGTGCGCCCGCTCCCTAGCACCTCTGCCGTGCCCTGGTGCCTCTGCCGTCAGGCCAGGGATGGTCCGGCCAAATGGCTGACGCAGCACGACCCCCTCCGGCCCTGCCAGACCCGGCAGCAGGCATGCCCACCTCCGCCAGCACCCAGAGGCTCAGCTTGGCTGAGAAGACCTCCCTGGGTGGCCCTGGGCTCCCTGCAGCAGCACCCCGGGTCTCGCTCGCTCCGGTATCTTTCTCCCCACGAACTCTGCAGTGTGAGACCTCCGCGGCGAAGCGGCAGAGCTTTCCTGCTTGGCTTTCTGCAGACACCCGCGATGCCCGGCTCCCCGGCATCCCGCCGAAACCGCGGGGCACTGCCGCGTTGCTAAGAGCTGGCCGGGCCCTCCGCCAATGCGCGGGTGCCACCTCCGCCACCCAGGCCAGAGATGCCGAGGCAACAAAGGGACTTTTAATAGCTGAGAGAGCACCACTGCGAGGAAGAAAACCCGACCGTTTGAAACCCTTCTGAATAATGGTGCTGCCTCCCCGCTGCTCAAATCAGCCGCGGCACTTTGTTATTATGATAACTAAATACAGAAGATTTTAACAGCTGGAAATGCAGCAACAATATTTAAAAGAGTTTTTTAAATTGTTGGTATTTTATTCAATAATGGTAATGGCCTTTTTTTAAAATTTTTTTTTATTTATTTTATTTTTTTTATTTTAAAGGCACAAGGTTCCCTACTCTTGTTTTTGCACAGCGCTGGTCAGGCTGTGAAGCCGGCTCTTGCCGGGTGATGGCAGGGAATAACACCGAGACGCTTAATAACACCTAGACACAGGCCTGCTCGAGGGAGCCGGCAGCTGCCGGAGGCGTGGAATTCAGAGCTTGCTGCTCCAACACCCTGCTCGGCCCCGCACCTCGCTGGCTGGGACCTGAAGGTGCAAAACCCAAAGGTGAAAAATCCAAAAGGGCAAAACCCAAAGGTGCAAAACCTGAAGGTGCTGCATGTGAGCCGGAGGAACCAGGCAGAAATGACAGCAGGAGCCCCGGCCGAAGGTGCCAGCTCCACGCCTGCGGAAGTCAAGGGAAGGAGGCAGCTCCCGCTGTTATCAGCTCATGCCCTCAGATACCAGAGCCCTTTCGCCCTGGGAGTAAAGGAAAGCGCTCGGTTATCTCCGACACCACGTTGATAACAGCTGGGAAGTGTCTCCTCTTTAGAGGAACTGCAGTGCTGGAGAGGGGGGTTTGGAAATGTTCCAGCATCAAAAGAAACCTCCAGAGCCACGGTGTGAGGCTGAAGGGCCCCGGCACCACTTGCCGGCACTGACACAAAGATAGCAACTGCCCCTTTCTGGGGCTTTTTAAGTGTGCATGAGCACACACCTTGCATTCAGGCTGTGGTGGCAGATTTTATGAACCGTCTGGACGAGACCTAGTGAGCCAGTGATGGCCTGTGGGACATGCAGCTGCCGATGCCCCCGCAAACAGACGGGACCCTCCCTCCTCCCTCCCAGACCTGCAGAGTGCATGGTCCAAGGGTGGCTCATCCTACAAAGGATCCATTAATCTTGCAAAATGCACCATAATCCATTTGTGGTGTATCAGCAAGTAATTAAGAGAATGCTACTAGTAGCAGCGTAAATAAAAAGGGACATTTTACAACATAGCATTTTGAGTTGTGGGGCTTTTTTTCACATTGCGCTGTGCCAATTCATAAGACGCAGTTGGCAGCAGCTCTCCCAGTCATCACTGAATCGCACCGGCATCCAGCCCTGCGGCCAAACATCGCCACGCGGCTCCGAGTGCCTGCACAACACGGAGCCCAGCAGAAGAGCTGCCCGCCAACGTGACATCGGGAAACACACCTTGTGCCAAGGGCCCCGTCGCTCTGGGACTTGCACCCTAGAGCCAGCAGCTGATGGGGATGCCTTGGAGAGCCCAGGCAACAAATCCGCTGTGACTCCTCCATAAGCCGAACCGGACCGTAACTCAGAGCAGTGGCAGGTGCTGCTCTGGAGGGGAAAGCATCCCTCGGGGTGCTGGGAGCAGCACGGGATGGAGACAAGGCTCCCAAGCACCCCTTTTCCAGCTCCGCTCTTGTTCTAGGAGTTATTGACCTTCCCACCACACCCAGCCCCACTTGTGCCCTCACCCACGCAGCTACAGCACGGTGTGGCTACGCCTTGTCCCCACATCCTCCAGCGCCCTGGGACCTCCTGGGGACAGCACAAGCAGACGAGTGGTCCAAGCCCACAGGCTACTACCACCAACATGCTGAGAACCAACCAGCAGCTCCCAAATGGAACCCACCACCAGCCAGGACCTGGCCTGCAGGTCCTCCAGCAGCCACCCCTACCCCAGACCCATTAGCTGAAGCTTCACAGCAGCGGGACAGTCCTCTGCCCCATCCAAGACCCCTTACCTGGAAGCTATTAAAATCATTATGGGGTTCATTGCTACAGTGCTCGGTGGTGTTGCAGAGGTCTACTTTCTCTGCTGTCACTTAAATAAATAAACCAGGGTTTGGAAGCACCGGCAAAACCGCAGCGAGGAGAGCAGCTCCTTCTGCTGCTCTGGTTCCAGGGACGGCAGCTGGCTGGCTCCAGGAGCATCCCTGCTGCAGCCGGGATCCCCAGCCGGCGAGAAGGGATTCAAGGCAGCGTTACCTGGTGTTTATTTGGGGCAGACAGGATGACCAGGAACCATGGGGAGGGGATAGAGATGACATCGGAAGGAATGGGGGGGCAAAAGGAGGGACTGGGGTGGGGAGCAGGCGAAACGGCACAGGGAAGCAGGGAGGAGGGGCTGGAGCTGCCGGGGAGGACAGCGCTATTCCGATGCTTCAGTCGGAGGCCCTGGTACCCTTCACCCTGATGCCTATTTAATGTCATCCTATTCAGCAAGTGTCCCCATGATCTGGTAATTATCTTTTACTTACAAAAGAGCAACTCTGTGTCACAAATGCTCCCCCCTCCAGCTCTGCCACAGATCAATATCTCCTCAAGGCCTTCACCATTGTTTGGGGAATGGAATTGATTTCTCTGAGGAGCGAGGGGAGGAAAAAATATATAAATAAATAGGGTGGAAATTTGTCCGTGCCTGAGCCCTGCTGAAGGCTGAGCTGGACAAGTGGCAAAGCAGAAGGAAAGCAATCCCAACTGACCACTGCACGTATTGCATCCTATTGCTGTCCCTGCTGAACTGGCTGCAGGGGACGCTCAGTTGTTTTACCATTCCGTACACAAGTATCCGAAATGCTGGAGCCAGAAGAAATCTCTAGCTCAAGATATCACCAGCTTTCAAAGATTTACGGCAGGACAAGAAGTGTGGAGGTGTGGATTCAACACCATCCATAAGGACGTGTTCGTGTCCCACTTCAGGGTTAAAGCACATGGTTGAGCAGTTGCTGCTGTGACCCTGGTGGGCCCCAGAGAGGAGCCTTGGAGACCTCCTTGGCTTAGACATCGGCACCTTGGTGTGACCAGCACAGCACTGACACTGAAATCCAGAGGACTGCAAGAGCCACTGAACCACACGGCTGCCGGGCTGCCGTCAGCGTGACCGCAGCAAGCACAAGCTATCCCGGCCACACTAACCGAACACCCTTCACGCTCCTCTCATCTGGCTAGAAGATGACCTTCAAAATCATGAGATACAGGACAAATACAAGTCAATCTTGTGTTTGAGCCCAGGTCTCTAAACCTTTGGGATCCCTCAGAGCATCACAGGGCTCCTGCAGCTGGGGGCTTCACAGCCATGGGGAACGGCATGGGGCAGAGGCAAAACCGCTCCCCTGGCTCACGCTACGCAGGGGCAGACGGAAGCTGCAGTGAAGGGGATGAATGCAAGGGAAAACACCACTGGGTTTAAAAGTTATGCAGGTGTGGGAAGGAGGAGGGGTTAGTTACTGCTCCTCCCCAGCAACAGCAACCTTTTATGTATTTGAAGGCCGTTATCATGTTTTACCTTCATCTTCTCCAGAAAAAACCCCTCTTCTTTTAACACCTGCAAGCAGGCCTTTGCTTTCTAATCCTCTTTTCTGTCCGCCTGTCTGTCTTTCATTTTGCATCCCTCCTGAAGCATGCCAGCCGGCACCGGACCCCAAGCCAGCAGCAGCCAGGGCCCAGCCCGTGCCGGGGAGGGAGCCAGGATTACGCCACCTCGTTTGTACAAGGCGCTACGAGATTGGCACTTGTCTTCCCTTCGAACACCTTGGCAGGGTTGAGCCATGCCGAGCTTGCAGACTAGTAGAACCACTGCCATCCATTTCAACCCTTCCCATCACGTCCTCATTGTTTGTTGCTCAAATGGGAGGAAAGGGGAAAAAAAAACCCCCAAACAAGTGCAGGGGAGGGTGGAGACTTGACTTGAGAAAACCTGTGGCAAAGCCTTTCTTCCAAGGACTTCTAAAAGTGCATTACTGCTCAGCTGCCGGGGCCTCCCTGCCTCCTGGAAAGCAAACAAATCTCAAAGCACGCTCTTCCATGCAACACATCTCAGTTAAGCCTGGTCAGTCTGGGGACGGAGAAATGAAAGAGGCTGGGGCAGTGCACAAGGTGAAGGAGAAGGATGTCTTCCAATGCAGAGGCACCAAAATCCTGGCTGTAGGAGGGAATAGCGGAGCGTCCCAAGTGGGAATACATATGCAGTGAGAAGGTGGCAATCCTTTACGGAGTGAAAAAACATCAGATGGGACTAGATACACATGCAAGTAGCTTTGGAAGGAGTCAGCTCAATCAGGGAGTTCAACAGCATGTCAACAGATGAAATGCAGAGCAAGCACATCCAAGGTACTACTTTTGGGCAACAACAATTAGGACCTGTCACGCATGCTGATGCAGCTCCAAATTAACCCCAACCATTCGAGGAAGAGATGGAGGCACTCCAGACCACAAACATCTCAGGGGAAGCGATGGTCCAAAGATGCAAGTTTGTGCTCACAAGTCAGCGGTAAATAAAACTGTCACATTAGCAAGCAGGTCTATAAATCAGTGGGTCCCTCATCTGTGACACCGTGCGTGGTTCTGCCATGCAGAGCTGGGGGAAGAGGCAGATGCGGGCCAGGGAAGAGCAACACAGCTGCTGGGAGCACGGGAGGAACCCAGGCAGTGACAGACTGAAAACATTCAGGGGATTTGATTCACTTAAAGGAAGAAATGAATTTCAAAGGACTCAGAGGTATAAACCCTCATGTAAGAGAGAAGGTACCTCTGAGCTCGACTATTTAAATGTTCAGATCTGATCATAAGAAACACAGTTCCCTGTGGAACTCAATGCTTCGAGGTGCCGGGGACACGATACTTTTTTTAAGGAACAAAAATCAGATTAATCAGAGTATCATCGGTTATGCTAGCCGAGATCAAAGTACAGAGGAATATAAGTGTTATCACTCAAGGATTTATACCTCCCAAGTAACTGCTTAGGATTAGAAAGAAATTTCAATAATCTGCCAGCTAAGTATGCATTGCGAGAGTAATAATCCTTCTCTCCCAACATCTGCCAGCAGCTACTAATGGAGACAGTAACAAGCTAGGTGGATCATAAACCTGACCTGATCTGATTGCTACCTTATAAACTGGAACACGAGGGTGTTATCACTTCTCCCGGGGTAACCTGTTGTCAACCAGGACCGCGCCGAGGCGGAAGCCGCAGAAGCAGAGCACCGAGATGCCTTCTCCTGGAGCTCACCACCCGCAAGAAGGCAGCCCCTTCAGCAGCAAGTCAATTGATTTTTATATCATTTGTTGTAAACATTTCTAGCTGCTTCCAAGCGTGTTTCCCCAGCAGACAACGTATGTACAAAGCTACAGGAGGACAAGAGCTTAAACGTGTCCAGTTTCTCTGTGGTAGGCCTATGGTTTGAGCTGGTGCTTGATGTAGCATCAAACCCAGGCAAGCAGAATTAGCTCATGCCTTAAATAAACTGAACCTCGCCATTGCTTTTGTTGGTTTTCCTCTTCTGTTCTGCTTTTTCCAAATGTGTGGCCCACTTAATGAAAGGTGACCCATTTGCCATTTAAGACTGAACACAGGGATATGGGAAGATGCTGCCTGCTCCCGCTCTTGTTCAAAAATGCAATCCGGTGGGCTGGGACACGTTCAAGGCAGGACGTGGGATGGAGTACGCTGCCTATGCCCGAACGGCTCCAAACACCATCAGGGAGGGCTGGCTGGAGCGAGAAGGTACGGAAATAACAGCGAGAAGAAACAACATGCACAAAGGGAGGAAGCAGCGGGAGAGGAGAATTAAAACACCAAGGCATCCAATGTAACTGATTTCCTCCAACAAACTCCGAGTGAAAGGTTAGCTCCAGTATTAGAGCTATGGGAAAAATGTCAAGAGTTTTTCAGAGAAAAGTGAATAACATTTTTATTCCCTGTCGTCTTCCCAGAAAGTAAAACAAGGTGAAACAGGAGTGGTGAGCAGCACCCAGCTGGTTCCAGGCCCTGCTCTACAGGCGCAGAAGCAGCACAAAACACATAGGAAAGAAAGAAACTATCATAGTATCATTTCCTTCCAAAATCACTACAGCTTTGGATACAAGAGCCAGAAAACCCAGTCCTTCCTGAATCTCTTACTGGCTCACCGACAGCAGCAGCTGGTGTGGAGGCAATGCCCCAGCATCTTGGTCCCTGCCCCTGTCTCCCAGCTCCCCGCCGAGCTGGGACAGCTTCAGGGCACATTTGGCCCCGTGGGATGTGACACCCCAGGTCACAGGCACCAGAGCCTTCTGCGAGCCTGCTCCTCAGGGACCAAGCCTCGCTGGCTGGAGCAGCGGCGCCGATCCAGCCAGCCGGGCAGGCTGCATCCCCGCCAAGGTCACCTGTGTGACTTCTGCTGTGCTGTGAATGATCCTGGCCGGTACAGCAAACCCCAAGCAGTTCTCCACGCATGGCTGGCTGCTCCAGGGAGGCTGCAGGGGTGACCAGGCAAGCTCCCATGTCCATCACGTCTACCGCTGGGTGACTTCACACCAGGTCTAACCTGTGACGGCCTCTCTCAGCTCTGCTTTTCATTTTTACAGGCCCTAAAATGCATTTTTAGGAGAGGGAAAGCAAGAAAGCCCCTTCTCCAAACTCATCTCCAGAGGAGCAGGACGCAGCCCTGAGCCCCACCGGGTGCCAGCGTGGTGACCCCGCTCTCCGGGCACATCTCCACCAAGCTCGGTGGAGCCGTCTTCCTTGGCAGAAGAGAAGCACAAGCCATCACAATGGCATCCATGCAAGCATGCTGGTGTCAGAGGGAATACATTTGGCTCACAGCTTAAAAAGACCAAGCAGATGGTAGGAAACGCCTTAAAAGCCCTTACAGAAAAAAAATGCCCCATAAAAACGAAGTACTGCTCGAGGCAGAGCACCCGTCGGGGCCAACTCTGCGTAGAGACATACGAAGGGGAGCCCAGTCACCTGCCCGTCCTCCTGCGAACAGCGGGAGCCCAACGCTGGCACAGCTCCTGGCTCCCCGTTGCTCTCCCTAGACACCAGCATCCCCCTCATCAGCTTTGGGTGGCCACTCGTGGCCGAGTGCTGAAAGGTGATGCGTACGAAGCATTTGCCAGTGGCCCCTTGTGTCCCATCTGTGGCCACTCCACCTTTGAGAAAAGGGCGAATCCTCCCTTTGCAGCACGTGTTTCTCCTAATACAAATTAATCCCCCACCAATTCCCAGCTTACGTGGAGCCAAGCTGCTTATCCTTGCCTGGTGCAACCACCAATGCTGACGCATCTCCTGGGCCCGCGTGGGGAACATGGTGTAGGCGACAACGGCTGGGGCAGAGCTGAAACAGGTCTTCCGTGGAGGTGTGGAGAGGATGGCTTGCTCCCAGCAAAGACACTCCAAGCCACTCCAGCCTAACCAGAGGGATCTGATGGTTAAAGAAACACCCTCTGTATGCACCCGACTCAAAGACACCAGGTCCTTTTCTCCACTTTAAAATAATAATCACAAAAAGGACAAATGCTCATCAGTGCAGAGAAACTGTGCAGCAAAAACTTGTCCAGGGCAGGTACCTCCTCTGGAAGCTTTGGTCCTCCAACAAGGCACCTCCCTGGAGCCCCTCCTGCGGCTGAGCTCACTGGGAAGGTGCTGGCATTGGTCCTACACCGCATTTCAGCCGCACACCCAAGGGGCTGTCACCACATGCATGGTCCAGACTGCCAGAGCAGAGGTCTGGAGTGAGGAGCCCCAGGAGCTCCTGGCAGCTCAGCCCTGGGGAGTGAGCACAGCTTCTTCCCACTGACACCTACGCGTGTACCGGCGGCTAGGTTATTTGTCAGGTCAAAAAGAAATGCTCCAGTGGGTGTTCCCACCACTGGAGCTGACCTGGAGGGCGATCCTGCAAAGGATGTTGGAGGGCGGCCGGCGCTGCCGTCCCTGCCCTGCCTGTCACAGCCCAGCAGCATCAAGGACGACATCAGAGTCTTGTCATGCGTTTCGCTGGCCACGAGCAGTGGAGAGAAAGCTTTGCTGTGGGAACGGGATGTCGGAGCTGACAGAGGGTGGCCTTTGCAGACTCCTAGGAGGACGGGGATGTGGTGCTGCCTCCCTTTTTAGGAGGCCGTTGTTTGAGTTGTGCTGGGAAAACGTGCTGCGAAGGGGATCGAGCTCCAGCCCCAGCCAGTAGCAGGTCTCACAGGCACAGCTGGCGCAGGGGACACACGCCAGAGACTGGCAGTGCCCGGGGCGAGGCACCCTGCCTGCTCAGACCCCTCGTCACCTCCATCCACTGATGTCGAGTAACCAGCACGAGCCCTGCGTTGGCTCTGCCTCTCGCTCAGAGCTCAACACCACTTCTCCTGGCCCTGGCAGGAAGGGGGAAAATGGCAAGGAAGGAAAAGAAAGAGCTCAGTGAATGGGGACAGTGAAAGATGGAGCTGAGCAAAGCCCATACAATGGGGCCGGGAAAGACAGAAGCAGGAACCAGCAGAAGTTAACATAAGATGGTGTCCTGTCTTTGCCAGGATGGGAGCCCTTCTGCTTCAGACAGCTCAGGTTGCCCTACAGTGAGGGGAGGAGTGATAGCTGAGGAGATGACTTCCATCATCTTTCCACCAAATGGCCTGGTTTTAAATGAAAGTAGACTTGCGGAGTCACCTACAAAACCACTGGGAACGCAGAGGGCAGCTGGTTACGCTGGTGTGTTCACACACCAAACTGCCCCACGTGCCTCCGGGTCCAACTGTGCAATCTGTGCTCGTGCAAATCCCTTCTAGACCATGATAACCTCCAAGGCTCACCTCCAAAAGTCTTGGCTCAGCACTTAAGCGTGTAGCCCAGAATTAGCTATGAAGTCGCTCGAGCCCCAAGGAAAACGGGCAACAGAAAGAGGCAGCTGAACCCAGCTTTTTGCTATTGGGGGGCTCAAAGTCAGGAGCTCTGCTCAGGCTTTCTGCGACCTTCCTCAAGTCGTCTAATCTCTGTCTGCCCCAGCTGGCTTCAAACAAGAGGGAACAACTCCCTCCTCTTGCAGAGAGTGCTGTAAGGCACAACAGGCAGAGAACAAGCTGAGATGCGAAGAGCAGCACCAATAAGGTTTTTTATTATAGAAGTTGACCCTAAAAGTTAGGAAAACAACAAACAAGCCAAATCTGCAGTGTGTCAGCTAGAACATTTCACTTAATGTTTCCCTCTCCATAAAGCTTAGAAAAACACAGTATCATTTCAAAAGTACCACAAAAGATTACCTTGGTTTTTTCCTGCCTTATTCTGCCCTCCTTCCTTTTAATGGTGAAATCTGTGCTTTTTTGAAAAACAAAAACGTCTGATAAAACATGCCCCCCAGACCGGTACAAAACCACTGCAGATAAAACAGAAATGTCCTGTGACATGCTCCTGTGACGAAGGACTGATGTCACAGACCCAGAGGACGCTCTGGCTGGCTCCACTGGTGAGACCCTAATCATACCGGAAGGCTTCTGGCTCAGGTTGAGACAACGCAATTGCTTTTTAATTTGCAAACTGTGCATATTTTCCTGATGATGTTTATGCCGAGCTACAGATCGGTGCTCTGCCATTGACCAGATAATTGCCAAAGAGTTAGCTCCTGTCTAGGGTACTTTAACCTTGCTGTTTATATTCAGCAGCACAATGGTTTGAAGTCCAACTCAGAAGCACTTGAGGGTAATAAACTGGGAGAGGGGAGGGGGAGGGCTACGCTATACTGTTATGATTCTGCAAAGGTTTCTGTTTTCTTTCTTGTTATCCTAATAACCCTTTTATAGAGCACGTTGTTGGCAAAGCCCTCTGCTGAGGCAGCCGGTTCTGTGTAGGCACAAGACAATTTGCAAAAGCAATAAACTGACATTCAGCTGAAAAAGCCTGCTAGAAAGATGAGCCATCAGCAAATCCCCCTACACATGCATGGCCTTAAAGACACACTGGGTTTATATTGCAGTGAAAAAAAAATTGTAAAACCACCCCAAACCTTGCAAGGAGGCAGTGTACCGCAGCACCCCAGCCACACTGGCACGCTGCAGGGGCAGACGCCAGCTCTGCTCTCGGGTAGCTGGAGGCATGGTGGCCCGGGAGGTGCCCCAGGGTCACCGACCACAGGCACCCGCTTCGTGGAAACCCCTTTGGAAACTGGTAATGAACCTGCCTGAAGACAGGTCAGCTGATGGCCTCTGCGTCCACTGGTAGGGTGATTTTCCAGAATCAGCTTGCTTTGGTGGTTAGAAACCTTCAGGTTTGCAGCCCGGAGCTATCCACTGGAAATTTCTCATTTATTCCAGGGCTGATGCTGTACGTGAGCTTGAACAACCCTTCTCCCTCTGCACATTTACCCCCTTGCTGTATTTACAAGAACAACTGTATTTCCCTCCAACCTTTGGGCTCCGACTCATGCTCACAGGCAGCTGTCCCAGATGAAGCAGGGACAGGTACCCTCACTAGCCCCCAACTCTCCCCTCCCTGGAAGCTGCCACCCCTTCGCAGCAATGGCTGAAGAGGACAGGTAGCTGCTCCCAGGCTGCTGGGGTTCCCAGGGCAGCACACAACAGATGTGGCTGCTGATCACAGGTTTACACCGTAAACCACAGCTCACCAGAGCCCCGTGGGATGGCATTTTGACCCCCCCGTCTCGCCGTGTCGGGCTCCCCTACGAGCTCCCCTAGATCCTGCGTGCTTTTTCCACGAGCACGTGCCGTCAGCAGTTCATGGTCACCCTGCAACCAACAATCACAGCTCAGACTTTCTAGTCGGTCTATCCCCCATTTGCAGAAGAAGCTCTCATGCTCACCCGTGCGCTGTTATCCTTCTGCACTGTGTCATCCTTCCATCCCAGCCTCTTCGTGTTTGCCCAGTCCTCAAGGTCATGGGGCTCCCTGGAGACAGCCTGACCCTCCTCTACCTGCATAATGCACGTGGCACCCCAATAGATTTGACTAGCACATCCCCTTTTGTGTCCAGGTCATTAGTCAAAAATAAGATTAATTTGGAGATGGGAGAACTGCCCCAGTAACATCCTTCAACCCTAATAGTTACGTGCACCTTGGTCCTTTCTGTAAGGACCTCATTGGTTTCAGAGTAGGCAAGCACAAAATTTAGCTTTGAAGGGTCTCTGGCTAGCCAAGGACACAGGCTCCAAAGAATAAGTCATCAGCTGAGGTGTAAAGAAGAGCAAAATTTATAGCATTCAGAGCCAGGCTGGCTGGAGAAATCAAGCCTGAGAAAATAGAGATATATTACCAGGGCAAAGCCTACCGCCGAGTCTTAAGCCTATACTTTTGCAGGCGGCTAATCCTGCTAACATTAAAACAGGAGCTGAGGGTTTTTAATGGCAGAGCTATTTATGGAGAGCTCATCTAACTCTTCATCATCTCCCTAAGATCCTGGTGGAGGAAAGAGCCTCATAACTCAGAGGCCTGCTGGACACGAAAGGCAAACAGATGACAATGTGAGTGGGGAGAAGACACGGGGAGGAGGAACTGGTGGCTCATCTGATAGCCCCGCTGATGGCCCTGCTCGCTCGAAGGGAGCAGGCTGGGCACGCAGCGCACAGCAACGCTGCTCCTGCTTTGGTGCCACCATTCACAACCTGTGCAGCTCAAACAGCTGGTCGTGCTGGCACCTTCCCTCTCCAGTCCTCTACCAAGCCTCATCCCACCGAATGCCATCAGGGATACCTTGTGCCACAGCCACTGCGCTTCTCCCCAGGAATCGTTTCCACTAATCGCAGACCTTCGGGGCACCCAGCCAAGCCAGGCAACGAGCACGGGGCCATCCTTCAGCTGGAAATCCTCACCGTCTTTGCACCGTGGCACCCATCCCTGCTGCTGGGATGGGCACCAGCGGCCCAGTTGCGCCCGGGCCCCGCGGCCGCAGGAGACTGGTCGTTAAGCGGGAAGAGAGCAGAAGCGGAGAAGCTGGAGAGCAGGTGGAGAGAGGGGGAGCAGCAGCTTGCTGCTCGCTGGAGTCCTGGCAGCCCCGCTCGGCGCTTTGTCAACACTCCCCCTGCTTAATCTTCTTTTCAGAAGAGCATCTTGTTTAAATGGGATGATTCTTATTAAGATCATTAACTCCTCCAGTGAGAGCTGAGCTGAGCTGACCTCCCATTACGCTGCTCTCTGCAGCCCCCTTCCGCCGGGTCCACATTCCCCTTCATCCCACACTGCTCCGTCCTTCTCACGTGCTCCATCACCACTGACTCAAAGCTGCCCGAGTCCTTACCTTACCTAGCTCCATCCCCTCGCTCCACAGGGATCTGCCATGACCTGCTACCCATTTAAATCCCTTTTTGGGCTTCCCACTTCTTTCTCTTGCTTTCCTCCTGCCCATCACCTTCCCAGGGTGCCATTCTTCCAGGCAGAAGGGAGGTCCCACCCCACGGAGGATGAGCAGGGACAGATGCAAGATGTGGGTACCGCTGGCGTGGTCAGGAGGATGCAGCTCAGGCGCCCTATTTCTCCACAGCATCCTTCAGCCTGTCGACCCCAAGTGCCCCAGCAGACCCCAGCTCCCCAGCCGCCTGCCTTCCCACCCCAGTGCAAGCTCTTTGCCATCACCCCCTAAAAGCACTCTGCTACTGAAGAAAGTCCATCGCATCCCAGCTCAGGCAAGCAAGGGGGTTTGCTGCTCCAGCTACTGTCCAGCTACCAGCAAAGTCTTAATTTCAATCACCAGTCACAAGAAAAGAGAGAAACCAAATCCCTTCTCACACTGGCACACTCGTGCGCTCTCTCCCCACTCACTTCTCAAAATAAGGGCATCTTTCCGGAGCAAAAACTTCAGGGATGGGGAGGGTTGAGATTTTTTTTACATGTTTCACGTCCCTTTTATTTAAAAAAAGCTTTATGCAGCTGTCAGAAACCAAAATGAGAATTTTGTTGGGTTTTTTTTTTTAGCCGTCTTTGAAATAAGGATGCTATGTGGGATCAATTTTTTATGGCAGTAAAGTAAAGGGGGAAAATAGCAGCAATTTTCTCTTTTGAACATGGCCTATTTAATGGCATGGATGTCACGGTGCAGCTTTATCCAGAGAGAGGGAGAAAAAGCCACAAAATGGTACTGTGGTCAATCAAAGACTTCTACACTACAATCTGCTTCTCCATCTCTCCTACAGCCAGCTGAGATTTCCATCACTTCTCCTCTTAGCCTTTCTTCCCGTTTCTCCCCTCCCCGCAGCCCTGACAGAAGTTAAAATAAAGCACTAAGTGGCCAGATCCAATGGCCCCTCCACGGAAAACGCCAGCACACCAGGCACAGCCCCTCCTCAGGAATCGCAGACCAATGCAGCACGTCAGAAACGTACTGGCAGCATGCAGGGAGCCGGGGAAATGCTGCTGCTCCAGCGGTGTTTCAGTCCCCGTGACACCACGCGACCAAGAAAATCCATTTCATTACAGCACTAACAAACCCACACCAGCTCTGCTTAATCCCACAGCGCATCTTGAGTACCGGGCAGATATTGCTGTCCTCCCTTCCTGCGAGGGCCGAGCAGAGGGGCTCAGCTCGCAGCCCCTCTCCCGTGGGAGCTGCAACCCATGCAGCCTTATTTCCCGTGCCCATCGCCGAGCTCTGTGCAGCGGTGTGGACTTGCTGTGTTTTCCCTGTGTCTTCTTGCCCTGTCTTTACGGCAAGCAGCCTCGACGATGCCTGCTGCCCTACTGCCCAGCATGGCTCTGCTGGGACAAAGTGGGACACAACCCTGGGCAGACACACACACGCGTTTCAGACCGCATCCCCGGAGGTGGGGGCGGCCCCCCCCCCCACCACCCGCCCCCAGGCTTCTGGTGTAACGGTAGCTCCGCTCCATCCCTCAGCCTCCTCCAGGGACCCCGCTGCAGGCGAGGTGACATCCCTGCCGTGTCCTCTCAGGGAGCAGGGGGCTCGCTCCTCATCCCCCGAGAGCCAGGCAGGAGGGAGGTCCCACCCCAGAGAAGTCGAGCAGGGATAGATGCGAGACGTGGGTACCACTGGTGCGGTCAGGAGGACACAGCCTTTACACCTCGCCCTCCCACTGACACAAGGCTGTCGCGGTTGGCCCCAGGGGTGATCTGGGGAGGAGGTGACCCACACGCACCGGTGCTGCTTGCACAAGAAACTATCCCAGGGAGTCGGGGTCGAGCGGTTGCAGGAGCCCTGGCTACACCAAAACACCCAGCAGTGCTCAGGCACCAGCAGCAGGGAGGCTACAGGCAGCAGAGCCGGGGGAAGCCTGGCTGGACACAGCAGCGCGCCAGCACCTCAGCTCGCCCTTCATCCCGCGTGGTGGCAGAGGGAGCTGGGACAGCGGAGAAAGGACGAAGCCCCCTGCAGAAAGCCCTGCCAGGTCCTGGCCTCTTTGACACCGTCCTGCACGACCCCACAGCTGCATGCAAGGCAAAGAGGGCTGCAAGGCTTGCCCGGCTCCGTGCATCCCCTGCCAGCACCCTGCCTGCAGGCTGGGCAACCGGCAGGGCTCGGCAGGCTGCGGGCCTACCTCCCTCTGCTGCAGACGGACAGAGGGCACGGACTCACGGCACACGGCAGGACAAGCACCTGCCCCTGGGCACCGCCTGCCTGCAGCAAACACTTCTCCTGCCCACAGCGAGGCCGGGCACCGGTGCACCATACAGCAGCAATAGCTGAGGCTCCAGGACCACGGTGGGAGGCGACTGGCAGAGACAAATTTATTTCAAGCTCTGTCAGCTTGTTTAGGTCCCATTTTCAGGACACTTTTTTTTGCAAAGAATCTTACACAAAATCTTACATGGACTTAAGACACACGCAGGATTGCACTTCTTCTCAACTTCACTTAAAACCACAATGTGCTTCAGTCCCTTCCCATGAAGAGGCCCAGGCACAAGCACGCCTGGCTCCAGCAGGCAGCACGGAGTACCCAGCCAGGATCCAGCCCAGCAAAGGCTGGGCACAAACAGCGTTGGGAAGGAGCAGCAATGCCCCTCGTTTTGATTATTTCAGCCTTAATTAGACACACATTGGAGGCTTGGAGCCAAGTTTCAGATTCTGGCTTCCCTGAGGCTCAGGAGCGCTGGGGTCTGGGGTTTGGTTTCGGAGCCAGAGGCGGTTTAATTCTAATCATTAACAACACGGGGAGGGACTTTGACCCGGCCCGGACTAATCCCTGCCGTAATTAGCTGCAAACAAGGAGGATGCACAGACCTCTGGCTTTGAACACAACCGACCTTCAAGTGTCAAACATCTCCACATCCCGTGTTCTGCTCTTGATGTTGGGGCTGGGCTGGCAGCAGAGATATTGGGACAGCAGCTGCGGAGGTGCCAGGTCCTCCCAGGGACCCCAGCCCTTGTTCTTCCCACACACAGCCACGGTGGTGACTTCCACCAGAGAGGTGAGCCCCGGGTGACGATGCTGCCACACACAGCAAGGGAACTCCATGCTTTTTGTGATGGTCACCATCAGCTTCACTTGACCCACAGGGACACCAAGCACAGAGGGACAAAGTCATTTGCCTGAGCCCAGACAGCAAGTCAAAGGCAAAATTAAGCGACTGTAGCCAGACCCCACTTGGTACATGAATCCTACACCCAGAACAGGCACTGCATTGTGTTAAGGGTTAAAAAAAAATAAAAATACCAGAGTGGGAAGCAAGGGGACAAGGAGAAAAGTCCCTGTGGGAAGGCAAAGCGTGGCCTGAAGGACAGATGCAGCCCCGCTCCTTGCACGCACTTCCACTGAAGCTCCAGCACGGGGACTGGGAAGTGACGAAGCTCCAGCTGAGAAGCAGGATCGGGGGAGCACAGCCCGTGTAACTGCACCCGCGGACAAACGCCATCTTGGGCTAGAGCAGGGATGGGCACTCGACGCTGCCCGCTCTCTGGCTCAGGCACGGTGCAGCCTGCTGCCTTCCTGCCACCCGGGCAGCCTTTGCCACCCTGTGCTCTCTGCAGGGACCTGAACCCCACCGGCAGCACAGTGAGCACCACTGCAGAGCGACCCCGAGGCGGCTGCGGCTGCCTTGCTCTGCCCTTGCCGTGCTCCACTTTGCAAAAGGCTTCTCCGTCTCCAAGGGCACAGGAAGGACGCAGGGGCTGCCAGGCTCTCGCTGCACAGCAGAGAGGGACGTGAGGGGTGTCAGGGCAGTCGCAGAGAAAGGGAATGCTCTTGGGAGAGGCTCCAGGAGCGGGTGGGCAAGCAAGGCTCCCAAAATGCACATGCTTCCCGGGTACAATCCCCGCTGCTGCCCACGGGACCCCTGGGCGCAGCTCCCACCCCTGGAGTGGCCGTGCAGCCCTGGGCCTCCGTTTCTCCACGCTGAGGTACGTTGGGCACTGCAGACAGTGAAGCTGAGGGTCCCAACAGCGCTCGGTACCCTCCAAACAAAGGGCAAAGAGACAGCCAGCTCTGATGCAGGGAGGAGTACAACCCGGTGACGTCTCTGCTAGGGGAAGGCGCTCCAGCACGTTGCTGCTGCTGCTGCTATCAGAGATGCTCACACAGTTTTCCCGTCTAAAATCCTCATCTAAACCAGCCCCAAGCAGCTCTGGCGCTGCCTGCACAGCTCAGCTCGCAGAGCAAACACCCCGCACGCCCCGACGCTGGCGGAGGGACGTGGGCGCCGGAGCGGTCTCGCCCAGAGCCCTCCATGCTGATGTTTGCCAAGTGCTGTTTACAGAGGCAAGTGCTCATCTCCGTCTGCAGCCCTGCTCCGCTTCGGGAGGATGAGCTTGCAACTAATTTACGTTAACTGGCTCACGGCTCCTGTTAAATGCTTTTGTGCATCTTAAACCTTCCTTCTGGAGCCAGCCAGAGCACACGGCGAGGACCGAAGGGGAGCAGCACTCTCGCAGACTTACTGCCATGACCTAAAGCACCGCACCTACACCAGCAGCACCGGCGTGTGCCAGGCTGTTTGCCGCGGGGCGAGCAGGGCACATCGGGCAGGCGGAAGGCAGCTGGCTATGAGACCAGCACAACAGGCAGCAGGGCAGGAGCAAAACCAGCGCCGGGGATGGGCAGCCAGGCTGCAGGACGTGGGCGCTGGTGCTCCAGCTCACGCTGCAGCCCTGTGGCACCACAAGCCCGCTGCTGGCAACAAGGTCACAGCAGGGAGGGCACCTGCTCGCAGCAGCACCCAGAAAGCCCTGAGATATCCGCACTGTACCACGACACAGGTGAGGTGGCTGAGGACCGCAGTCATGGAGCTAAAACCTGCACAAGAGGAAATGCTGCCAGGCACCTTTTACACCAGCTGTCGGGCTTTGCCCCATGGGCTAAATGCCCGACACGCAGGGAGTGCCCGACGGGTGCTGCACGTTCACTGGCACACTTGCCTGCCCTGCCTGCTCTACCCGCAACCGGTGTCACCCCGGAAGGGGGGAGAGCAGGGCAGGGATGGGTGCTGGCACGGGGGGACTCCCCCCCTGCCAACACCCCCTCCTCAAGGACAGGAGCCAGTAACAGCCCCGCTGGCAAACCTCGCGGGAGCCTGCCAGGATGCAGTGCGGAGGCCGGGCGGGCGCCTGCGGCCAGAAGCCGTTAGCAGGAAGGCAATGGTGTCCATCACGCCGGGTCCTCAGGTGCTGGCAGCACCCGCTACCTGCTGACAGCCGCATCCCGCAGCACCAAGTCTTCGAAGCAATTAGCAATTCCAAACTACAAAACATTGTCCCGGTGGGATAATAAACTCCAACATCTGTCAGAAGAGCTAGCGCCTATCAAATTGCCAAGAGAAATGTTTTTCTTCTCATTCAATTCACAGCTAAATTGAAAACAACCCCAGAAAGTATCCAGTGGCACCAGCTCACCATCCATCTCTGTGAGCGTGCAAGCTGTTCGCCATTGCAGGAAAAGCATCCCGGCCATGCAGTGATCACTCACTCAAATTAACAAATCATTTTATTTAGATATGAAAAGAAGCCGTAATTGACTGATGGTACGCTCCCATATGGCACAGTACACTGGAGAAGAAGTAACATACTCAGCGCAATCACCCCCTTGGAGCATTCACTTGTTGCAGCTCCGGGAGAGGAACGAGCCAGGGGGAGCAGCTGCGGGGGGCCGGGCTGCCGATGCGGGGGGCCGTGGATGCCCAGCCCCTCTGCACCAAACCCACTGCCAAAGTGCAGAGGAATGTGATGGTTTCCTGCCCTTCCAGCCCAGCAGCAAGGACCACCCAGGACAAGCTGCAGCACCACAGCACGGGTAAATATACAGCACAGCACCAGGGAAAAAAAGGAAGGCACCCTTATTTTATAGGTAGGGATGCCAAAAGTCACGCACGGGAGTCAAGTGGGTCTACAGCATCTCTGCAGGTGCCGCTCCAGCACGGACTGGCACGGGAGCCACCGCACAGTCCCTGCCCTGTCCCCTCACGCTGTCTAAGGATGAAGCAGGCAGCTTGCCTGAGCACTGGTGGGCTCGCAAGGTCCATGCAGGGACACAGTAGATGGGAAGGGCTCACAGCCGCTTCAGCCCTGAGTGTGCCTCCTAAGGGGCACTTCAACACACCATGTAGAAATTGTGGTGGGGGAATGAGCTGCTACCTGCTCTAAAAGCAAACCTTCCTTCTGACAGTGACCTGGGAGTTATCTGCTTGAAGAGGCGATGGAGGTGATCATCCCAACAACATGCACAGAGCTGGACAACACGCCCATTTCATCTGAGTTAATTCAGAGCATCAGTACAAAAGGCCACATTTGGGGGAGTTAGAATAACACGGTCTCAGGGATGCTTACTGAAAACAAAAGTCAGTGCATTCCCAGTGCAACATTTCCTAGCCCGCTTCCCACTTCACCAGGAAAACCCACCTGCATATCAAGAGTGAAATGGCAAAGTGGGGCGCTCTGAACAGCCCCCCCGGGGAGCACCCCAGAAAAGCCCAGCGTCACCATGAGCTGCAGAGTGGCTGCTGCTGGACCGCTGGGGATGGGTGCCCCGGAGCAGTGTATGCTGCGGAGCCTGTGCGTGGGACAGGACAGACGACCCCAGTGCTGCCAACATGCCCCATGACGGCCAGTGTCAGACTGGCCTTTTGACAAGAACGAAGCAAATCTTGGTGCTGCATCAATGACGTTTCCTTTGTAAAAGCTGTTACATTTGAATGCTCCGCTCAATGGACAGAGACAAACCAAAGACCTGGTCTCTCTGCCACACCTGGTAAGATTTGGAAAACCTTCTTCTCTTCAAAAATGCCCAGGATCCACTACCCACATCAACCCTCGCAGCACGTCAGGGTGTACAGTGCCTGAAATCCCCACTGCCACCGCAGCCCCCAAGGCTCTCCGCTGCCCTGGGCATGGGCTGTATTCGTAGCATAGGGAACAAAGAGCTGCCAAAACCCAAAAAGCAAGTGGTGATGCCAGCAGTAATCCCTGCAGGATTCTGCAGGCCAAGGAGGCATCTCACCTTCCTGCTCTGCAACATTCCGAAAGCTGCGAATATCACTATAGCTCAAACATAACGCAACACTTGCATACAGACTCCTCCAAACTGATCTGAGAGATGGTTTCCTGACAATATGTCTGAATTAGAAAAAAACAGCAAAGAGAAGCTGATTGAGAACCGTCCACCTTTATTCATGTTGTCAGCAACAGTTTTGCCAACCATGCAGAATGCCGGGTGAGATTTCTCTCCTTACCCAAAAATTCAAAATCATTCTGACTGCGTGGCTGGAAGCATTTCGTCAATGCAGGAGAGCTGCCTCCGGTGCCTGCCAGCCCGGCCAGCCCCAGGACAGCGGCGGGTAGCACAGCCTGCCCGGACCCTGCAGCTACGCAGCACCAGGGTTGGAGACCGGCGGAGCCGGCGGAAGGTGCTTGCTGCATCCCTCTGCATCCCTCTCCCTCCCTGTGATCTGCAGGGACAGCTGGTTTCCAGAAAAAGGACACAAGAAGGGGAATCCTTTTTGACTCTCCAGAGCAGAGGGAGGGGAAAAGTCATAGGCCAGGAAGGCCAGAAAGGTCTGAAATACTCTGCAGCTTATCGCTGCCCTCCGGCACAAGCCTATGCTGGGTCTGGCACTCTCCCAGTGCCAAGCCGCAGCTGGCTGCGGACACGCTGGGAGCAGCGTGCAAAATGAGATTTTGCCTGATGGTGAAAAACACCCCAGACTCTCTCATTCACGCAGGCGGCAGGGGAGCGGGGAAAGGTGGGAGGGGGCGAGCGCTTGGGTTTGGCTCGGTTTCCTCCTTTGAAATCCAGACAAGTTCAAGGGAGCGTGCGGTGTATAAAGCAAACGGGATGGGGACGCATAGCCAAGCTGCCCTCCCCGTGCCACGTGTGCCCAGCGGCTCCCAAGTCCCGACCACAGGCCCTTCCCCAAGCCCTTCTCCCTCACCCCCGCAGCCGCGGTGCCCGCAGGCAGCAGGCAGGGATACGATACCCTTGTTCCTGAGGTAGCTTGCAGATCATTTTAGGCTCAGCAGGTATGACAGACCTCGTGGTCAAAGCCTTGCTCAGACTCCCAGCAGTCTCGAGAGCCCCCCGGCGCTGCAGGATCCGGTGTGCCTGGCACCCCGCGTTACTTACTGTCACGTTAAACAAGCGCTGGGGCAAGGCTGCAGTTCTGCAAGGGCTGCTCCTCCTGAGCAGCCACGAAACCGCAGGGAAGCTCACCCTCAGCGTGGCCGGGTGTCTCAGGGAGCCAGGTGACATTTTGAGACCTTTGCAGTAAATAAATGAGGCAGTGAGATGATTTCCTGGAAATTACCCTGGATTTCCTCGCCTCTCCTTCTTCGGCTCTGCCACTGCCAAAGCGGCCTTTCTGTGGGGCTGGGAGCCTCCAGCAGCACCAGCAGACAATCCTGTGAGAGACCAGCATAGTCTCAAAACCAATCACATTGCCACTGGGTCCCTCTATGTGGTGCTCTCCAGCTTCAAGAGAAGGTAGGGGCTTGAGGCAGGAATTACTGGGTGAAATTCTCTGGCCTGTGTTAGGCAGGAGGTCAGAGCTGACGGCTGCAAGTATCCCTCCTGGCCTTCGTGTCTACGAATTTCAGAGAACTGGGAGAAAGGGTGAAGCTGTTCCCTGAGTGCTGCTCCTCAAGGTTAAAGAGGGATGGAGTGATGCTGAGCAGAGGATGGAGACAGCTTAGGCACACTGAGGGAGACGTCAGACAGCTTTTGCCGTGGGTTTATGGGCCAGCAGGGCACGGCGGTATGGAGAGGAAAAGCAACCATAAAGAATATACATGTCCTTGTCCAGCCCCATGATTTGTGATGGTTCACAGCGAAGCTGTGAGCACACCCCTATGGGTAACCTGCAGCTCCAGTCCCGGGTTTGCTCCGGGATGCTCTGCACGCCTCTGACCACACTTCAGCATAACGGCTGCATCCCTCCAACGCTTGCTTGCTTAGAAACCCTGGAGATTAATGACCAGAATAAGGCATCTATCTGGGAGATAAAAGCATTATGTTAAAAGCAAGACAGCAATTACGTTAGTATTAGTCACAAAACGCTGCACACTTGGAGAGATTTTAAGTTGCGCTCCTTGTTTATTTGCTTTGCTTTCCCCCTCCCTGCACAGCTTTGGTATTCCTGTGTTCCCCGGAATGGCAGCAGCACTGCAGGAGCAGTGGCAACGTGGCCAAGCACTGAGCGGGGTGTCAGGGTCAAGGAACACCAATGGCCACCAATGGAAGATGCTAACGTGATATTTCTTGTTCCCCACCTCTCTCAGAGACTATCCAACTCCTTTGCGTGAAGGTAACAGCCCAACACACCTTCACAAAGCCAAGAAAACAGGAACACGAACAACCTTTTTGCCCTGAGACACAGCCCGTGCCTTCCAGGGATGCTGGGTGCTGCCCTGGTCACATGCAGAGCTCTGATTTCCATCTATAGCTTCTCCGGCCCAGAGGTACCCACTGGGAGCTCAACTCCTTCCACACCCCACCCTCCTGTGACTGTAACCCTCATACCCGTCCGGTACCAGGATTTCAGTCCTGCTCGCCCCAGCAGGACTCACAGCCATGGCAGCATGATGCCACGCTGCTGTCCCAGCCCTGCGTTGGCCACGCTCAGCTCTTCAGTGCTCGGCTCCTCTATGCTGGAGGCTACCAACCCACTGCTCCATTTGTGCAACATGCACAAACGTCCCCAACAGGGCAGGGTGAAGCCGCCCGGAGAAGAGATGAACCAGTTTCAATCAGTCCAGTACCATCTCCCCAAGCACAGCCACTGGGGACACCCAGGGAAAGTCATATGGTCACGCAAGCACCCACTGATGCTCCCTCATCCTCCTAACCTCCAGCATCCCAAGGTGCAGAGACTTAGCTCATGACTGGCAGCGCCAGCAACACTCTCAATGGTATTTTCCTCTTACAAATTTGTCTAATTACTTTTGGAAGCTTTCTGAACTCATCTGGCAGCCACTTCCACCATTCTTCTTCCTCCTGCCATAGAGGAGCCACCGCGTGTTTGCTCTGCTCCTGCCATCTATTAATTTAATTTGATGCCCCAGCAGCTGATTAGCAGAAACAAAGAAAAGTCATTTCCTACGGACCTCGCAGGGCCCACCCCTGCCTGCACAGCCCCGGGCCATGCTCCCCTGGCCACCCCTCTGCAGCTTTTGAGCATTGCTGATGCTGCCAAACCTCGCAGGGATGTCCATTGCCCTTGTAACCCTGCTCTGGCTCCCCGCCCCTCCTTGCAGCAGAGAATCAGACCCGCACCCAGTATTTATTTCCCATACAGACACACGGTAGATTTATGCAACAGTCCGTAACGGTGTTCTGGGTTTTGGTTTTACTTTGTTTCCTAACAATTCATTACATTTGATCTGCTTTTTTGACCACTACAAAGTACTGAGTCAGTATTTTCACGGAAGTGTTTATCCTAACTCCGAGGCACAGCTCCGCACCAGCAACAGCCAGGTCAGAGCCCGGCACTGCTTATGCACGTGAGGATCGTTTCTCTTTGCGTGTGTCACTCCGCCTTCCACGACGCTGGATTTCGTCTGCTGTTTTACCGGACAGCCACTCACTCGGTACCTGACGCCCTCTGCAACTCTTCGCACTTGACTCGTTCTCACCAGCCAGGACAAGCCAGGAGCACCAGGCGCCTTTGGCGTGTTGTTCTCAGGCTCCTTTCCCAGACTACACATGAAGACACTGAACAGCACTGATTCTACAGGGAATTCAACAGCACTGAGAAAGCTCATCCCATACCTTTTAATCTCTCATTTACGCAATTATCCATCATCCCCCTTACTCCAAAGCAGGTTAATTCTTTAAAAGCCTGTGCTGAGGGACTGTAGCGCAGTGCTCTCAACAACCCAAGCAGGAATATTTCACCCAGAGCATCCATCTCCCCCAACAGACTTTTGCTTACAAATGCCGTGCAAACCCCTCCTCACCGTACCCTGCCTACACTCGTCTGCTGACGTGTCTGTCTGCAATTGCCCTGCACAGCGGGTGGGGACATTGCTTCCCTGGTGTCCCCAACTCTGGTTCAAGACAAAGACACCTCCACCACAGACGCATATTACCAGCGATGCAGAAAATTCCGAACAGAAAGGGAGAGAGACCTGGAGTCTCTGGTAATGAGGTTTTGGGGTGCTGCCACCACGCCGCAAGCATGAACCCCCCCAATCCTGCAAACAACCCCAGCTGAGAGCAAGGGGAGCGAGACAGCAACGAAGTGGGGGCACCCACCATCCCACCCCCACTCTGCAGCAGGTAGGGGCTGCCGGCGCCTGCGTGAGGATTTGCTGTCCTCACGTTTGCTCGTTGTTAGTGATCTCCAAGGTGATGGTGACTTTAAGTAGAAGCAGCCATCAGGTCTCATCACGGACCCAGATGTCAGGCCAGAAAGCAGGTACTCCGTGGGAGTCAGCCCCTAATGCCTGCGAACAAGCTGCCGGGCTCATTTTGCTGCTCGCTCTTCTATGCCAGCTAATTACTGGATTGTCAGGAACACTGATGCATGCTCCACTCACGGCAATTCAATTGTCCTCTCTGCTCTGTAAGTCTTATCAATATATATGCAGCTATATTTTGCCTGAAATCTCACAGAGGTGCAAAGAGCTGCCTATGGGAGATGGATTTTGCTCCTGGCGTGCCGCACAGGCAAATAGCGCAGCCAAAAAGCCACTGTCGGCGGGAGCTGTCGAGGAGCTCTGCTTATATTTTGGGGGGCTGTTGCAGAGACATGAGACAAGATGGAGAAATGCACTTCAGGGAGAGCAGAGGAAGCAGGAGAAGAGCTGAAGGCAAACAGCAGGAGGCCTTGGCAAGGGGGTATTTTGAAGTAAATTTGCAAAGACAGAAGAGAGAAAAACGCCTTTGCAGCAGCCGGACAGGAAAGTGACTCTGAGGGCGACAGCTTGGAGACCTGGGAGAAGCATGGGAAGGGCATGGGGGGGAAATATCAAACACAGGCAGGTCGGGCCGGTGAAACAGGGCACGGACAAGCACGCAGTGCCCGAAGATAAACGGCAGTAAGAGAAGGTGGTGGTGAAAACCATCTATGACCAGAGCTTGTGACCATGTTGCAGAGAGGGAAGGAGGAGGCAGAAACAACAGAAACAGTGAAAAGAGCAAGAAAACCAGCAACAAACCCAACTGCACGGGCCCTGGAGAAGGCAGGGCAAGCTGCCGGAGAGGCAGAGGGCTATCAGTCGTGGATGGAGAGACTCACCCTTGCGTGCCCGGGGCAGTAACCATCACCCACCCCCCTGGGAAGAGGTGGTGGCCCACGCAGTGCCAAGCAGCACGTCCCCAAGGGGTCCAGCTCTCGGTGCCCGCTGCGTGCCAAAGGAGACCCGGGGCTCAGCGGCATGGCAATGCAAACCAGGCACTTGCAGCATCTCACCTGCTTCCCAGCCACTGGTTTGGCAAAGTCCCAGAGGTCTATCACTGCAAAGATGATCAAGGCGTGCTATAAGGACACATCGCCATAAACCAGCATGTCCCGCTCACATCACTCGCACCTGTGAAGTCTGTCGCAAACGTCCTTAGCCCGCACTCAAGGTATTACCACATCATTACAGAGATCGGTGTTACATCAAAAGTGCCCTTAGCCACCAGAGTGCAGCACGAGGTCAGGGCTGGTACACGAACTTCACTGAATTTCAGAGCTGAATGTGATAAATCAACACATCTGATGTGTTTTCAGGGTGACACTTGGGCTACAGGAAAATTTTACAGCTCTCCGTAAAGAGCTTGGTATTTTTAAAGTGCACAGTCACTGATTGTAGCGTCACGGTTTGCAGCATGCCAAGTGCGTCCCATAAGAACATAAAACCAGAGCTTCTCGTTTTGCATAATTCTTCCCAGAACTCAAACGCCTGGAAAGTCTTTACATGAAATACATACGAACCAGGAGCAAAAAGTCACCTAAGAAACATTTTTAATTTATGAACTGTCAGACAAAAATGTCTCAGAATTAAAAGATAAGGGGGTTTAGAAGATAAAGGGCTCTGCATCTGACACCCTCTGCAGCCTGGAAGTATCCATGTGATTCTTTTCTGAAATACAGATCTTCCCACTGCGCCAAAACGCGGGAGCGATGGGTTGGGAGGCACAGACAGATGTGCTCCAAGCCAGAAGACAGATGCGCTCCCAGACAGAAGTATGGCAGGAGTTTACAACTGCAGTACTTATTTAAAAGGCAGCAATGCATTATCTCTTGAGGGGAAAAAAGAATTTAAATAGTTTAAGAAAAGAAAACAGGATGATTAATTAAACTTGCTATTTCTAGACAGGACCTGCCAGAGCAGATGCGCTCTGGTCCTTCCCTGGGGATGATTTACAAAAACGGAGCCCTGTGGCTCTTCGTTCCCCAAAGCTTCTTGTTCTTACCGATGAAAACAATAGCTGTATGTTCACTTTTTTATTTTAAGCTGTCGATCAGCGGGTGGCTCGGCATGGAAGAGCCCTGCCCCACCTTGCAGAGATGACCGCCCAGAGACAGGCGCTGGGCCCCGGGCTGCTGCTGCCCGTCTCCAGCGCTGGGTCAGCAGCCACCTTCATTTCAACTGAGAGCAGCACAGGAGCTTCTCGGTTCCAGCACAAGAGAGGCTCTTGTGAAGCAGGAGAAGTTTGAAAGGTGTTTCAGGGAGAAACAATCCCTCTCCTAGATTTAGGGGGTGAAGGCAGCGCTGGCCGGCACCCTGCCCTGTGCCAGAGAGGAAGGTCAGCATGGAGTAACTCTGCTCTCCATCCTCGCTGTGGAGTTGTACGAGGAAATGGCATCAGAGCTTTAATGGGCAGCAACCACAGTGGGAACAAAACCATCAAGCTAGAAAATCTATTAAAAAACCCCAACCAAGCAAAAAACCCCAGCGCACATGTTTCCTGCTTGAGGCCACCCTTCCTGGCCTCCCGTGGTGACAGGAACGTGGTCCTTCGGAGGCGGCACACGCGGAAGCAGTTACAAACCAATACTGTACAAATTGTCACTGAAGTGGGATTACTGTTGCCTCCTCCAGCAGCTTCTTTGCTCCCCTCTCTCCCTCACCCTCCCTCTGCTCCAAAAGTGAGGGGGGAGAATGACAGATGCAATATTTTACAAAATGAGATAATTATATAGCAGCCACATGGGGAGATTAGATTAGCAAGAGATTTCAATGCAAGGATATTTAATAAGAACGAGACACAGGTACATGGAAATGCAGACAGCAAAAGGTCATCATCATCATCACCACGTTGAGATTATGAAACAAAACGCTTATGACCTACACGGGCTTTGATACTCACTGCAGTAATTCTATTGTTATTGCAACACAAATAGGATTATTCTGAACAGGAGATGTATAGCTGCACGCAGCCAAGGAGAATTAAAAAATAACACTACAGTGACTACAGCAAAGTAATTCAGATGCAGGGTAGAAACTCTACCCCAGTTCCAGCCCGCCCTGCCGGCACGTAAGATGTGCATGCTGTGTTCCCATGACAAGTAACACCGGAATAGCCAAGAGCTTGGGACCGAAGGAAGCCCCGTTTGCTGGCAGTAAAGCAGTGTGATCCCTTGCAGGGATCCCAGGCAGGACATGGGCAGCCCCTCAGAACCTCTGCTGGAACACCCCGCTTTCTGTGTTGGGCCAGAGCACCCCCCCGAGGACATGTGCTCTACCACCACACCAGCACAGCCAGTCCTTGCATAGGCAAGGCCTTCATTTGTCAGCGTCTTGGCCTTTGTTAGACTAATGCAAATCCATCTTCGTGGATTACCATCTTATGTCTGTTGAAAAATTCCCTCCATGTTATCTTAAGCGCAAGGGGGGAGCAGGGAGGGGGCTGGACGAGTCACTCCGGCAGCATGGCAGAGCTGACATGACAGCCGAACTGCTCAGAGGGATCTGATACAGACACAGAGATATATCACACAGATGAAGCGATAATTTCACAGTGATTAAGCCACACTCTGTAGGAGCCTTCATTAAAGTCTGCTGGGGAGAAGCAGCAAGCCCTCTTATTTTTTATTTTTTTTTTCTTAAGACAGCGGATACTAACTCTCCGACCACATTCCTAGATTTATTTTAAAGAGGGACTTTCCCCACAGGAACATGTCAGACCCTTTGCCAGTCTCTGGCTGTCCTCAAACCGCAAGTCAAGTCCCCGGCCTGCCGCAGATGCTGAGCTGTGATCTGGGTAAGCCTGCAAGAGCACGGCCCTGCTGAGAAGCCGGGCACGGCTCCACAGAGCCTCCCCTCTGAGCCACAGGCACCGCGAGGAGAGAGGAGTCTGGACCGAGATGCTGAACGTCAGACCAAGATGCAGGACGCAGACCAGCTGCTTCCATTTTCCTTGCTGTGGGTCCCCAGGCATGAAACCTAATTATTTGCCTGCAGCTCGAAGTTTTACTTTTGCTGCCCACACTGTACTGTCCTGGATATAAAAGACTAATTCTCAGCAGCTGCTTAAAACCAGGCAGAAACAGCCCTCCTGCGCGAGGCTGCTGCTCACCAGTGCTGTCTCAGCAAGCCTCACCCTGGGAAAATGTCACTGTTTGATTGACATCGCAGAAACACCCATTGCAACATGTTTTAAACAAAAACATCTGCACTTACTTGTACAGCACAAGTCAGAGAGACGAGTCCCCCTCCCCTCGGCGAGCACAGAGAGCAGGGCTGGCCCTGCCACTGGGCCACCCGCACCCAGGTCCCTCAGCACAGCAGCAAGCGCAGGACCCGCAGGGACAGCCGGCAGCTCCCACGCCAGATCACTACCGGGGGAACGAGCTTCTCCTGATAAATTCAACAGCTCCTCACAGAACCAAACAAACAGCTCCATGCCATGCCCCAAGGAGGCTGGAGCTGGGCAGGTGGGGCAGGTCCCAGACCTGGCCACGGTGATGGCTGCTGCCTTGCTCGTGTCCGTGGGAAAAGAGGGTAAATCCTTCTCTGGTGGGACAGAGTGACAAGTGACAGTGACCCTGCTGCCTGGGAGGAGGTGGCTAGGTCAGAGCTGACCCCAGAAATCACGTGGCTCGATGTGCTCCCAGAGGAGTGGTGGTGGTGCACACACCTCCGTGCCAGCACAGCACGATGGGCCTGGGCTTTCCCACCTCCCCATCCAGGAGCCGAGCAGTCCAGCGTGAAGCGCATCCCACCGGCAAGTCACTGCACCGCTGCAGAAAGCAGACTGGCACTCCGCCCACGAGATCGAACTCATCTTCTCTTCCCAGGGCAGGGACAGTCACGTTTCACGTGCAGGCACTACCTCCTCTGCGTCGGCTCATCTCTCAGCGTGGCTGGCAGCAAGAAAGCCACCACGGCAGGCCGGGAGCTCCGAGCAGGCAGGATGAATACTGGATCTTACAACGACATCCCAAGAAATCAGAGACCCAAAATACGGACACACGGTTAAATGCAGGCACATTCGTCTTCTACAAGACAAATTGCTTTCAATAATCTGGAACTATTTCTCTCGGGCTTTTTAAAGACTTTTCAAACATATTAGGACAGCCAGGAGCGTAGATGAACTATTTAGCTTGCTTGCTAGGAAAATATTCTCTTCACACAGTCGGTACGACTGACGAGAAACCCAGTGGGGAAATCTGTGCCATCTTCACACGCAGATGCGTAGAAATGATTAATCTAAAGTTAACTATGATTTATTGTCCCATCCCAGGCAAAAGGCCCCAAACCTAGATAACACAGCTGTGTCCAAAGCTAACCCATGGAGTGAAACAGCTTCTTAAAAACTGCACCTTCACCAGCTCTGCCCATCACTGAGGACCAAATCCTGGCAGGATGGTCTCCTAATTAAAATGATGGGGCTTAGGAGTCAAGGAGTTAATTCACTGCTCTGCTCTTGTCCCCCCTGGGTGACCCAGGTGTCTCATCTAATCCCCCAGGACATTGTTCCTCTTCTTCCACAGGGGGAAAGCAACCCACCCCTCTCCCAGGGCTCCTGTGCCTTCTCTGCTGCAGGATCTGCACCTGCACACTTCATTTCAGACGGGGCTTTGTATTTGATACCTCATCACAACTTTATGGCTATACTTTGAAATGTCATCATTTTTTCCTTTTTAAGCTGTGTAAAAAGGCTGAAATTTGGGATTTGGATGGTTTCATCTGAACACCTCAGTAACCCATGAAAAAACACAAACAAAAGAAAACCAAGGCACGGCAGTGGTTTAACAAGTGTTTTTGGAGAGGTTCTATCAGTTTGATTTGGATCACTTTTTTAGCCAGAGGAGAGGAGCAGATGAGGCTGGAGGACAGACATCGTCCTCTGGCAGCAGAGCCGGACAGACAGACGGACCCCGGTGCAGGTGCAGCAGCGCTGGCTCCTCATCCCCCTGCTCCGGTGAGCATTCAAGCTTCAGTCGCACGGATTTGTCACACCCTGCCGGCGCTAAAATAAATGAGGAGGACCTCAGGCTGCAGGGTGATGAATGTGCAGCCGGCACGCCAAGATTTTGGTAGGTCACCATTCTGTTGAAGCTCGACACAATTATTTTAATTATTACCTGGGTCTCAATTTCAATTGGCCACCTAAGGGCAGGTATTTATCTGCACGCAGTGATGCAGGAGAGCATTTCTGTGGGCACGTGCAAGAGCTGACACATACTTTTCCCCGTACCAGGGTTGTCAACTTTCCTTTGGCTGCAGAAGGAGCTGGGAGGTTTCCCGTGGGCCACTGGTGCCTTCTCCCACCTTGCCAGGCACCTTGGGCAGCAGAGGCTGGAGCCATGAGGTTTAACCCAAGTTCCTCTCATAAACAAACTGACATCCCCAAATCCAGCAGCAAGAACCAATTACAGCCTGTCCTCTACAAGAGAGTTAAAACCCCCGTAGCTTAAAACGCCAAGGATTTTTCCTTGCAACCTCCTGAAGGGGAAGAGGTTGACAAGCGCGGGATTGTACTAATCGTTGTGGTAAAACACTCGCCCGCTTACAGGAGCGCTTTGATACTCTTACCAGATGAATGCCAGCCAGCAAAATGATTAAAAATGCTAAGGCTGGCAAAACGTAGGAAGCTTTGAAGAGCGTGTATCAGAGCAGCTTCCACCGCTCTGACACCGCCTTGGGCTCTGCAAATCCATTTCTCCCTACAATTGTGTCGAAGTACTAGTTTATCTCCCTTGTTAAGTAACCTGTATCAAAACGATCAGAGGAATATTTTTTTGAAGTTTCTGGTGACCCAGTTCAAAGTAACAATGTGAAATTTATTCGTCCAAGCCAGGCACATGATGCGGGGAGATGATGCTTCTCATCTACATAGGGGCCTATAAATATCCTTATGCAAACTGCAGCCAGGCTCTCGTTAATGCCAACGCAACCTGAAAATAATGTTAAATACCGAAGGGAAAGGGAAATTCAATTACTCTCATTTGATGCAGAGCAGGAGAGTACCCTTTAGCAGTGTAGTGGTTTATGAACTGCAAGCAGCGGAGAGGTGATGAGGACAGCAGAGGGACCACATCTCGCTGAGCTGGGACCGGGCGCCCAAGGGGCCAGCATGCCACGGGGACCCTCCAGCTAGGATTCGCTCAGGTTTAATACTGCATAGGTGTCAAAGAATCATCTCCAGCTTTTGAAGATAGAGAGCCTATGAGCGATCCTGCATCACTGTCCCCAGCTCATCTGGAGGCTTTGTTCCTCTCGCCAGGATGTGAGCTGTGTTTGGAGCCCCACCATCCCCTGCAAATTCCCCCAGGTTAATGGGAACTGGGAGCGTGCGGCGAGGAGGGTTCATACTCGCGAATGATTCACTGCCAGTAATAGCGGGTGTGCGTTAAGCCTCCCCCAGCACCCCTCTGAGGGTTCACAGGGTGGAATTACAGCCATCACTGAACTGTCAGTGATGCCAAACAGCCGTCAGAGCCGAGCCGAGCGCAGTGCTCCCTCCCCACCGGAGCTGCCCTCCCCGAGCGGGCTGGGGCCGGGGCCAGGGCTGCCTGTCCCACCGGTGCTATTACGAAGATCAGAAATGTGATCTAATTGAAAGCACGGTGATGCTAACCCCTGCCAAATGCAGTCCCGGCACCAGAAGAAAGGCAGACTCGCAGGCTCGCAGAGCCCCACGTGCATGTACCCGAGGACACTACCATAGGCAGCACTCCAGTGTTGGACAGAGACGATATTTCCAAGGATTTCTAGGATCTCTGAAACCAGCATCTCTGAGACCCTCCCTGCATCCCCAGCGCTGCTGGTGAAGATGGGCTGCAACACCTTAAAACCCACACGGTCCACTCAGCTCTGGAGGTGCCTCTGAACAAGGGCTGAACCCTGGTGCTACTCAAAGCAAAAGGGATCTACAACACAGTAGGACCAGAGCTTTCCATTTCAGTGGCTGGAGCTCGCCACGAGCCAGGGCTTGGTGTTCACGCTGGGCTGGCCCACGGATGAGGGACATGGGAGCCCACCCCTTCCCCTGTCAGGTCCACAGCCGCCAACAAGGCTGTTGAGTAGCAGGTCTGCCTCAGAGCATCCCAAAAGCACAGTAACTGGGATCATATCCCTACACTGCATCCATTAACCTCCATGAGCAGCGGAGGAACAGACTCCCCTGCAGCTTTTATCACAGACCACGTCTGATATCCTCTTCACCGATATGCGCCTTGCAAGCCGTCCTACTCCATTCAGGGGAATAAGTCAAACATACTGTCCCTTCATCCCACCTTTAAGACAGCTTTTTGTTTGCTTTTCAAGGCAGATATTATACAGTGGCACAATACAATCAGAAAAAGCAGTGGAGAAACGGCACTAGAGCCGTAACCGCTCGCGATAAGAGATGAGCGTGCAGCGCAACGAACATCTCTTTCCCATTAAACCTTTCTGAATGACTCTCATTTCCAATCTTGATGCACCCTATGGAAAAATATGATAGGTTGTTCCTCATCTCTCTAATGTACTTTAAATAGATGATGCTCCAGATGGTATTGACATTGCTAAACAAATTGTGAAACCCACATGCCAAAAATACTGTGGGTAAACATACTAAACCACCCTGTGCAACAAAAGAGGCTAAAAGAACTGCAATCATCATCAACTTTAAATGCTACTCACATCACAGAACAGGGACTGGGCTTCAATTTTTGTTACTTTTAACAAAAATAAGATAGTACAATACTAATCAGAGATGAGGGTTGTAACACGCTGCAGCCAGGGTCCTGGGGGAAAAGCTGCCAGCTGCAGAGCCTTCCACCTGTAAATCGGTGGGGTGGGTGCAGCTCAGGTCAGCAAGGACAACGTCAGTGACACTTGCCATGCTTTGTGCCTGGCTGAAAAGCTGGTGAGACTCAGTGCAGCTCTTAGCCAAAAAAAAAAAACCCCAAACATATCTACTCATCAATGCGACTCATCCTTCTTGACAACTTGGGGTGGCACAGAGAGAAACGGGTTGCAGGGAGACTCGGTGCAGAACAGCGCGGTCCTCCCCAACATCGTTTCCCGTATGAAAGCAAATCTTGTTAGGAAATATGGTCAACTTTAGCATAAAAGAAGGAAATTGAGTTTCAAACCAGAACAGCTGCTTGTAGTTAACTCAAGAAAGAGCCACAGTACGCTCTCTGTGCTGCTAATGCTCGCAATAAAACCCTACTCGGAGTACAAGTGGCATTTGGAAAATTATTGGGAAGAACAGCACTTAGCAAAATCCTTGGGGAACTACCTCTGCAAAATCCTCTCCAATGGCATTCAGACAGACGGGCAAAACAGCGACCCCCTCTTGCAGTGTCTCCAGGCACAGGTAACACAAATAGGGCTTTGGGCAAAAACTGGTTGCCACTTAACACCTTCTCTAGCAGGGGATCAGGGCTTGTTCTTGCATGAAGAACAACTCCGACCTCAGGAGCAGCTGCTATTAAGCAGCTGAGCCTTTCAGAAATAAGCTCAGCTGTGTGAGCGCGCAGCAAGCGGCACGCAGCGCGCACAACCACGTGTGCACGCACGGCTGAGCGCAGGAGGCGAAGGCTGCACAGCCGCCCTCGGAGCACCCTCCCGGCACGGCTCTCCAGCATGATCCTCAGCAGGGTCTCATTAACACAGAAGGAAAAAAAGTTAAGAAAGAAATGTTGCCACCCTTCACCCCGGTTCTTCCCCTCAAAAGCACCGGTGACTCCTAAGTGAGCAACAGTGTGCATAGCACAGTCACAAAAATAAAGCACCTGGTAGAAAACCCACCATTTAATAATGAAAGCTGGGGTGGGGACCAGGAAATCTTTGTAGAAAATCAAAGAAAAGTGCTGAGGAGCGAAGGGACTGCAGGCTACTGGGAGGAAATCTGTTGATGGGTACAGTCGATTTGTGCTGCTGGAATGCCAAGAATGACACGCGCTATCCGCTTCTCTGGGAAGCTGTGTGCTGCTCCCTGACATCGCTCGAGTCAGCTCTGTCACCCCCGCTGCGGGGAGAGGGACATTCAGCTCTCCAATTACAATGCAAGTGGAGACGATAAGAGGCTACAACCACCCCATTTCCACATCACTGATGATGATTTCATTTTAAGGGGTTGCTCCCAACCTTCGCACCAGCAGCTTCAGCCCAGCACGGGCACTGGGATTTATGCCGTATGTTGTAGTGTGGCTCGACTGGCATTTATTATTATTGTTACTATTGTTTTACCATAGCTGCAGATAGAAGTGTGGAGGAGCTTTTGGAGCAGGTGCCTCGCCATGGGTTGCAGCAGGACAGCCCAGGGCTGTTGGTACCCTCCTCCCGTGCTGTGCTCGGGGGACAATCAGGGGGCTGCTGGGCTTCCCCAGCAATGGGGACGAGTCGACTCTGGCAGCAGCTCCCTCCGAAAATACTGCTGCAACTCCTTCCCCTCGTGAAAGCTGGCTGCTGGCTCAGACAGATGTCACGGTGTCATTTATGCTTGAGTCATAGAGCTCAGAACAATTAATGGCAGTTTGTATTTCACTTTTATAAACCACAGCCATGTGGTTCTTCCCTTCAGGAGGACACAAAGGGAAGAGGCCAGTGGGGTTTGGGGCTTTGCAAGGGCTGGCATCCCCCCGACCACAGCACGGAGTTGCAGGGCTGGCGTAGTGGGGTGCAGCTCCCCAGGGCCCCCCAGAAAGCACGGAGGAGAGTTGCACTGCTGCACGGGCCACGTCTCGTCACCCCCTCACACAGCACCAGCAGCAGCAGAGCTCTGGTCCCGCAAGCTTCCGGTCACGCCTATGGGCTCCCGATGAAAACTCCCTCCTGAGCCGCAGCCAAGATGCCTCTGTCCCCAAGGCGGGCTACACACAGTTTACAAATCCAGCTGGTCTTTTACCTTACACTGACAGTTAACAGCAACAAATACAGCCCCCACAATTTCCTCCCCTTTGCCTTTCTGCCAAGTAAAGCCTGCTCTTCTCTGTGCCCTCACCACACAAAGTCAGGATGGAAGAGGGATGCTCAGCGTCACACTGAAAGAGCCCTCGGTAACCAGCACGACAGCGCTTTCCTATACCGTCACTCCTAATTTAAATGCTCTGAATTGCGGTCATTTCCATCTCTGAAATACCAACAGGGAAACGCGCTTTAATTGAGGGCAGACCACACGGTGTGTGCTCCCGCTCCGGAGGCTTCGCTCTGAGGGGAAGGGAGAGCGCAGGTGTGTAACCGGAGGTGGGGAGGGGGGAGATGCCCATGCGGGGGGGCTCATTAAGCGGCGCATGTGGGACAAGGCAGTGTTTAATAGGTGCCCACCTGGATCTGGAGGGTCAATCAGCTTCTCACCGGGCAACAAGGCTGAGCACATTAAGGAAAGCAACACTTGGAGGTATTCTGCCATCGCAGCGAGAGCCTGGATGCTTTAATCACGGTGGCTGTGCAGCAGCTGGACTTGGCTGAACACGAGAGCAAGAGGGGGAACGGAAAATGCAGTTTGTGGAAAGCAACAGCCCGATGACCTTGAGGTGCACAGAAAAGGTGTGGAAAGAAGCAGGAGACATGGAGCTGGGCCAGGACCTTTCTGAGCACGTGCTCTGACCAGTTTTTCCTTTTCCCTTGCACCAACAGCACCGTATCTTTGGATGCAAGGGGAGGCAGGAACAGCAAAGGGACATCAGATTGGGTTCTCCTCTCCAAAACCGCAGAGAGCATCGACATCCCCAGGAAAGATCATCATCAGCAAGCCCAGTCCAGGAGGCTGCATCTAGCGCAGGGAAGGTCTGGTCTGAGATACCTCCTGCAGCCCTGAGCTCTAAATCTGTCCCAGGAGACCTATGGCCTCCATCAGCAGCTCCTCCTCACTCCCACACCTGGATCCGTGGACACCTGTGACCCACAGCCACCCACCATCCCTGTAAACCCGATGATGCTTTTGGCCTGAGCCACAGCACCTCTGCAGCCAGCGCCGCGCCACGGAGGTAAAAACCACCACCGAAACCATTTCCCGACATGAGGATCTGCTTCCTTCCCTTTTCGCTGCCCAGCCTTTGCTCTTGTAGCAAATTAAATTCTTGTAAAAAAATAATAATTCTCATAAAAAATATTAAATTCTCATAAAAAAATTAAACTCCCACACTGCCATTTCCTGTCCATTTGTTTCCATACTGCTCAGCTCATCCAGCAGCAGGTCCCAGCACCAGCTCGCTGACCCGTTCCCATCACCACTGCTTGTGTTTTCCTACCACACTCCTGCCCTTGGGCTGCCCATTTCCAGCCCAGCTCTGCCTGGGAGATGGAAGGTTAAAGAAGGGACTAGCTTTAAAAAATGGGAGTATCCAAGAAATGAATAACCAGAGTGAGAAGACAGTGAGAGTGGGGAGAGACAGACTCAGTTTGGGACAGAAGAGGAGGGTATCTCTTCCTCTCCTGGCTGTGTGGTTCACAGCCAGCTGGGAGAGTGCTAAAGCCTTAAAGTAAAAGAAATAAATATTTTTGGACTCTCTGTTTTTCACTTGGGTGCAGGGCTGAGATTCTTCTAGAGACTTTTGGGCAACTGAGTGGTTCAGGACCTGCATTCATATGCCCAGCAGAGCTCTACTTCAGTCTGAGAACCAGGCACGCTTGCAGCATCTCCAGTTGAATTGCCAAACAGCTGAAGCATCGAAATTGCCACCAACTCCTCAAAATCCCCAAATACCTGCTGCCCTTACAGGCAGTAAGCAGTTAGGCAGCTGCCAGCTGTGAAGATGGGGAAGAGCCCTCCAACAGATAGCATCCTGGCACACACAGGTTTTGGATGGGAGGGTGACCAGCTTGCTCCAACCTCGTGGCTTCCCGTCCGGCAGAAACGCTGGCTCCCACCTGCCCCTGGAGCCAGGTCCCAACTAGTCCCTGGAGCCAGGTCCCCCTCCGGCCGCCCACGCCACAGTGGGTTCCCATCATGCGTGGTGCTGGGGACATCAGGCTCCCTGCAGGCAGCCAAGAGAGAATGGCTAGCGCTATAAAAAAGCCCGAGATTCCCATTATTTCCTCTTCCGAGACAGCTCCTCCCGCAAAGCGCTGGCTGGGGTTCAGGAATCTGTCACGGCAAACAGCGGGCTGGAAATAAGTTTCTTAATTGCCGTATGTTAACAGATACACATGTAACCAGGGTGCGAGGTTTCGGCCGTAGGAGGTTTCCTCCTGGCGGATCTGAGCTGGTGGCATTCCCTCTCCCTCCCCGGAGCAGGGGCTGGGGGCTTTGCTCTGCAAAGCAACAACCCCTCAGCCATGAGATGACCTGAGAATCTCAAATTCCACTTCAGAAGGAAAGTACATTGCTACCACTCACAGTTGTGGCATGAAGCTTTAAAATACAATTCCTGCTACTTCAGAATTCAGCGAGGTGGGGCAAGGTTATATCTGGAAAGTTAACAGGTCTCATTTGCTGTTGTTTTGAGACTGTGTCACGGTCAAAGAGACCTAGCTAAGCTGAGCACGGCAGGCCAGGCAATTACTTCAGGCAGCTTTCCATCAGGAAAAGTGGTGAAGCCAGCCCCCTTGCCTCGTCTTGGCCAATGATGGGCAAATCTTGACAGCCCACCTACCCACAGGTACTCACGGCAACCCAGGGACCTCCAAACTTGTTGTTCCATCTCCCCCTTACAGACAGGGGACGGAAGGACCAAACCATTTGCAGGTGATTTGTTCAAGGTCATGGGGCTGTTGCGCAGCCAGGACATGCAGATGTGTGTCCCAGGACAGGATGATGCCCATGGGGTCACCTCCTCCTGTCCCGTCCCCTGCAGCATGGGTGGATGGTGGCTCAGCCCCACTGCTGAGAGTCTCCCACGGAGGGAGGGATGGGGCAGGACAGGCCATGCAGGGCACGAGCTGCTAACACAAACAGACCGTTTTCCTAAAACAAATGGGTTTTCAACAGAACAGAGCATCATTCAAAATAAGCAAATAAAAGCAGCAGCAGCTGGTTTAATGAAATATATAGTGACTTATTTTCAGATTAGATATAGATGCCAAACTCGGGTATGAATGCTGAGCGCCATGCCCTGCAATTACCGCAGGCAGCCTTGGAGAGAGGTCTCTGCTGGGCAGCGACTGCTTGGTGTGGACCAGCAGTCCATCAGTCTACAGCAAATCTGAAGACACAGCAATGTTTTTGTTTTTAAGATGCTAGCGAATTTTACTCTTTCCGATCCCACCCATGGTTCGAGGCTTCAGACAGTGCTGGAAGAGAGGGAGCTCAGCACTCAGTGCTCCCTTCCCATAATAAATAAATAAAGCCTGAGTACCCCAGGGCTTTGTGACAGGTCCCACCTCTGTCTGACACCCAGAGCAGGACCCATCCCATCGGACTTGCCTACATCTCCCATACTCACATCAGGGTTTGTGGCGTAGCAGCCTCTTGGCTCTGCTGAGCCCAATGGCTTGGGCAGCCTCAAGCAACACTTTTTCTTCCAGAGCAAGTACCGGGAGGAGTGCTGGTCTGCCCACCTCCCTCTGCAGCACACCACACTCGGCAAGAGTCGTCAGAAAAAGGAAAGCACAGGACCTACAGGTCGGGTGGTGGGACAGGGAAACCCCCCCCCATCAGGGGAGAGGAGACAGTGTTATTGGCACTCGCCTGTCCCCAGCAGGTCACTCAGGCTCATGGCACATACCCATCGACTCAGAAGCAGGATGAGAAATAAAACACAAATAATGAATAAATAAAGGATCTTGAAGAGCCGTAAAGGGCCGTCTCGCATGAAGAAGACCCCCTAGGGAAGGCTGCCACCTCCAGCAGCTCCAAGGACAGCTAAGGATGTCCCCACTGCCCCGGCAAGGCCGTGCCGGGCAGAGAGAAAGCGGGGCTGGGGAGGCAGATCCGAGCGCAGGGCATCTTGCCCACCCTCTCCTCCCCTGCGCTGTGACCTTCCTGTCACTCCTCATCAGTGTCGCATTGCTGGACTCTGGGAAGAAACCGCAGCAGATAAACTTTCCGGCATGTAAACAGCAGAGCAAGAGGAGCTTGGGGCGAGAGGGGAAGGCAGCCCCTGATCTGCCAGGCTTCCCAGGGAGCCCGGGGAGCTGAGGACACGCCACTGTGGGTTAGCAGAAGGGATGCCTGCAGACAGACATTCCCCACTTCCCACCCACGCGCAAGGAAGAGGCAATGGGAGGCGATTCACATCCCAGCACCAGTCCTCCGGCTCTGGAGCACCAACCGAAAGGGACTACGCTTCACCAGGACAATGAAACCCCAAAGACTGGAAAGCCACAAAAGAAAAATGAGGAACACAGTGAAAGAATCGGAGCCGATACAAATAAGACGCTCTAGAAGCCAGCAAAACAAATAGCATCCATTGTTTGTGCAGCAAGCTGGAATAATAACATTTGCTCGCCCAGCCTCACTCGTCGCCCCTTTCACTATTGTACCTCCGCAAAGCTCAGGCGAGGCATGGAGGCAGGCTGCTATTGTAACTGGAGTGGGCTGAATGCTATTCACAAAATTCAGCAAATTGGGGCTATTTTGGGATTTACTAGGCATTTGCAAACAACTCCAGTTGGTATTTGAAAACATGCACAGAGTACCACAAGCCAACAGAAATGACAGCCCATGGGCTGTTATCCAAGAAGCATCCGATAGCGCCAGTCTGCCTTTGAGCTTACGAAATGGCCACGCAAGCACAGCACCTAAGGGTCACCAAAAAGACAGGAGCAAGGCTTTCAGGCCAAAGTCCTTGGTTTAAAGTGTCGTGGTTTAACCCCAGACAGCAACTCAGCACCACGCAGCCGCTCACTCACTCCCCCCCCACCCAGTGGGATCGGGGAGAGAAGCGGAAAAATAAAATAAAGCTCGTGGGTTGAGATAAGGACAGTTTAATAGAACAGAAAGGAAGAAACTAACGATGACACTAATAACAAGAAAAAATGACAATAACAATAAAAGGATTGGAATACACAAGAC
>JAVKLA010000036.1:5858099-5870872 GCA_034782735.1 Sagittarius serpentarius | reverse complement strand
ATAATAATAAAAGGATTGGAATACACAAAACAAGTGATGCACAAGGCAATTGCTCACCACTCACCAACCGATGCCCAGTTAGTTCCGGAGCAGCACTCCTCCCCAGGCCAGCTCCCCACAGTTTCTATATTGGGCATGATGTCCCATGGTGTGGAATACCCGTTTGGCCAGTTTGGGTTGGCTGTCTCCCCTCCCACCTTCCCTGTGCCCCTCCAGCCTTCCTGCTGGCTGGGCAGGAGAAGCTGAAAAGTCCTTGACTGAGTCTAAACAAGACGGAGCAACAGCCGAGAACATCAGGGTGTTATCAACATTCTTCTCATACTGAACTGAAAACACAGCGCTGTACCATCTACTAGGAAGAGAATTAACTCTATCCCAGCCGAAACCAGGACAAAAGCCATCAAAAAGTTCTGGTACGGTAGAAGGGAACCTCAACCCTCCTGACTGCAAAAGTACGGTCCTTTCCAGCTAATAGCTGGGCTGCTGCACCTTTCCCTCTGTCCTCCTCCTGGAGCGTGCAGAGCCTGGGCACCGAGTTCCCACGCAGCTGGATCCATATCCTGACTCGGCCACTCTAGAGCTCAGTTTCCTCCACTGTAAAAACACGATTATATCAGATTGGGCCAGTACCACGTGCTACACAAATGAGCTAGGGCCCAACTGAAAGCTCGGAAGGTTCACGGGAAATCTTCACCTCAACTTGCACAGCCTTTGGGTCGGGTGCCGAAGCGTGGCAGGCAGTGCCGGGACAGAGACAGGGCTCCCACGGGTGGAGCCTGCCTGCAGGTGCTGGTACTCCAGAGGAATACTCGCGTATCTCCCGCACCTCTTTTTTAAAGGGGGTAGCTTTAATAGGCTAATCCCAGTATTTCTGGAAGGAAGAAAGCCTATAAAGGCCAGCTGCGATGAAACGTTGGAACAAGATGGGAGAAAAGTCAGAAAATACACTGGGAGAAACAACCCTGCACCAGTCTCCTGAGGAAGGGCTTGGTAAGCACCACATCCCTCCGAGACACCGCTCTGCCCAACGCCTGTACCCCAAGGGCCAGGCATCCCCCCCCAGCCCTGCCAGCCCTCTGCCTGACCTGCTGCCTCCCACGTTATTCTGGCAGGGGGGCTTTCCTGAGCAAACATGGAAATCCGAACTGATTTCTGCAGTGACCGGGATACTGCTCTGAGGAACGCGAGGAGCAAATCCGACATCCAAATCCTGTGTGATTCTGTCAACAGCAGAGTGCTAACAAGAATTTTCCAGGGCAAATAACACAGTTCATCGAAGCTGTTATCTGTTCCGCTGAAGTATGAGGGCTGAACCAGCTCCTTCGGCTGCCTCAGGATGCAGCTGATCCCTGGGAAAGCCGCGCAGACAGCAGCTGGTGGGATCACAGCAATAGGATTCACTTGTAGCGGCAAGAAATCTCCCCTCGGAAAGCTGCACCTAGGAGAGCCCCAGCTGAGCACCCACTGCAACATGCTCACCTCAGGGGTGTCACGGTGGGTGCTGTTCTTAAAAGGGAACTTGGGTCAGCCTTAGGACCTGGGGGATAACTAGAGAGCGAACTCCCAGGCCAGCACAACACGGGCAAGGGCTGTTTCGGCCCCTTGCTGCCCTCCAATGCACCACCACAAGAGACGCACCGTGGCGAGGAGCCAACAGAGGTGCCAGGCACTCTCCTGGGAAAGGGCACAACATCCGACTCACCTGCTAACACTGAAATGCCACTCCTCGAGAGAGCACAGCCAAAAGGGAGATCCACACAGTGGGCGTGCATGCAGCAAAGGACGCTGCTTTGAAGGAGAAATTAATAAGGCCCTGTTTTGAGTGCAGGAAGGCACAGGGCAGACTCGCCCAGGACCAGCGTCGCTGGCTGTTCTGTTCACTCGACTGTTTCCCTCTGCGAAGCTGACGGCTGCAGAGTGACACAGACTGCCTGATGTGGAGAGAACAAATTATTCATGAAAAACACAATTGTTAAGCCGTGTGGCAGCGCGTGCAGAATGAGAGGCAGACGGGAGAGGAACTCAGACCTGGCATTGCCAGCGAGGCCACTCTGCCTGGCAAACTGATCCGCAAAACACATTAGCTGGAAGAGATGAAAGATTAAAAATGTCACCCGGAGTACAGCATCTCCTATAATACCCTTTCAGGTTACAATCCAAGGAGCTGCCTGACAGGTCAAGTCAAACCTGCAAAAGGAAAGTGCCTCAGAAGGGTAAGCCTGTCGCTTCAGCACGCTCTACCTGCAGATCCGAATTTGTTTACAGATGCAAGGCGGCTTCTCCAAGGCACGCCAGGGCAGACACCACCAGCCAGCTGCGCAGGGCTATCAGAAGACCGCTCAGGGCAGCTGTGGGCAGTCATGGAAGCCATGCGGACCTTGGAGCTGTTTCCAGTCCAGCCACTGACCCCGGCTTCTACAAGGCTGGGAGACGGACCTAGCTGCATGTCGCTCCTCTGCCATCACGGTCAGCATCTTGTAGATGGGTGCAAGCTAGTTTTGTCAGAGCATACCTGCTCCTCAGTGCCTTCCCACCAGAGAGGGCTACTGATTTCTCAGACCCTCCAAGTCCATCAAACCCCTGCAGGGTCTGTCCTGCCATTTCAGCATCACACACGAGTCTGTGCAGTACTGTGGCTGACCCAGCATCCCTTCGACAGCCAGAGCTCCCACAGTGACAGCCTAAATGCTCGCCCTAGCAGTCAGGGTACACGCCCATGCACACGCAATATGTCTTGTTTTGCATGGTTGTGCAAGTGTCTCACCCCCGCGCTGGGTGTGCACACAATGCCGTGCCGCTTACAGGGTGTCAGTCAGGTGGAGTAAAACCTCCACGCACACCATCCATCAGCTGGAAGGGCTCCCAGCCACCAAAGAGCTGCACAATTAGCAGGCACAAGGCTGGAATTCCTGATTGATTCCAGGGCACCCAGAGGTCTGATAGATGGAGCACAGAAACGCTGTCTAAAATGAGAGGAACAGACCAGCGCCAGCAGAATAAATGCTGGAACTGGGAAAAAAACCTGTTTTCCTTGCTGTGCTCTTTGAAGGACAAATGGTAGAGTGACTCCGAAACCACAGTATTGCAGTGCAGAGACCATGGAAAGCAGCTTAGGTTAAGCAGTGCTCGCAGCTTGGAAATATATTGTCCTTTCCAGGTGTTTCCAAGGCCCTTCGCAGCAGGTCTGGAAATTTTCACAGTCACTTATGAATTTATCCTCACAGCAGAGGACAGAGCAGAGCTTTATCCTACAGGGCCCCTTTATGTATTTAGAAACACATCCAAGTTTGCCTGGGAGGCAGCAGCAGGGCCAGGACCCAAGCCACAGCTCCTCAGCACAGTGCTGTGACAGAGAGCCAGGCACTCCCCGTTTAATGGGGTTATCCCCCCTTCTCCCTACAGCCACGATTTTACCTCCATCAGCTCGGAGCGATGTGCCGATCCTCAAACTACAGCCAGTGCTGTGAAATTGCCACTGCCGGCACGTGAACAGCTTCCCCTCTCTCAACGGTCAGCAACAGAGGAGCATCTGCAGCATCCTCAGGTTCAAAAGAGCTCCCAGACACTGTCATACAATCAATCAACCCAATGAACAACTCGCTGAACTGCAGCAAGGGCATTATCCATGGAACAGCACATCGCAAATATCATAAATCATTGCGTAACGACTGGGGAAAAAGGGCTGGGACTCACATCACTTAATACTAAGCAGTGAGGAGCTGCTCTCAGGGAGGTTTTCCCTTTGCAGGCTGCCCTGGGGTTGGACCTGCCCCTGCAGAGCAGCACATGCAGCGCAGAACATACGCCGGGAACATTTGCTGTCACTCGTTTCACCGTTGGGGTGCAGGGAGCTCGCTGCACCCGGCGAGGTACAGCTTCCACTCGCAGACCTGTTTCCCAGCGCTGCAATGCCCTGGGCCCAGGGACCGCAGGGAGATCCCGGGGGGTAACTGGCATCATTTCAGCAGTCAGAGGTTGTGCAAAACAGGCGTGAAAGAAACAGCAAGGAAGCGTGAGACAAAACAAGCCCTGCGGCACACATCACATCGTTCTCCGTGCTCCACGGCCAGACGCAGCGCTGAAATAAGACTGACGCAGCTGCAGAGCTCGCTCCTTACCGCAACCACTGTCACCAAAAGGTGGAGGTTTCTGGACACCATGCCTGGATCAGATGCACAGTCACTAACTCCTCAAAACCCTTCGGGTTTCCTGCTGGCCTTCACCAGCATCTAGCAGCGTGGAGTATCTCGATGCACATCAGAGAGGCTCCCCACTCACCGAAAGACACTTTTTTCTCCTCTGGCCCTGCAGTCACAGCTCTCCGCCTCATCTGAGCAGCTGCTACGAGGGCACGCTGCTAACATGTCCCCAGCACTCAGGTTTAGAGACTTGCCACAACTTTGAGTGGAGAATGATTTGTTTTTACTCATTTACCTGGAAATTATATTTAACTTGGGCAAATTAAGATAGAACAGAAAAACCCTGATGGAATTACACAAGGAGAAAACACAATTAGAAGGGTTTATAAAAGGTACTGGCGAAGGAATGAAAAGATAACCAGCTTCATCTCCTGCAGTGAGATCTACCTCTCCCTCTACTACACTTACTTGCACTTATCTCCTGTCCTAAGTCCTTTAGGAGCCCTGGAGAGGTTTACTCTCTTCCCCAAAACAGTTTCCCTTTCTTCCCCACCCAGGACAGAGTCTGGCCCTACATTATAAAAGCAGAATGGCTTCACTTCCCTGGAGATGCAAACATATGTTTGTTGGAGCAGATGCCATCTCCTTGGTCCACCGCTGACTGACTCCTTGTTTTAATAAGCAGTGAAATTCTCTTCGTCACTCCTCAGCTGGCCACGGACATGGGGATGCTTAAAAGTCACTGAGGAGGGATGGTCCTCGTTCTCTTCCCCCTCTTCTTCTGGCCTCCTCCATGTGCCAACTCCTCCGAGAGACGACCCAGTATGCTTGGCTGGAATAAAATCATCCAAGCAAGAACAAATCAAGGGGCATCTCTGTTTGGCTGGTGAGTCCAGGCAGCTTAGGGAAGGGTCCACCAGTGCGAGGAGGGCTCGGAGCAGCTAGCCAGTAGCTAGTGCTTACTGGCAAGTACCAGCAGGTTTAGCTATTTGTAAAACCATGACCTTGGTGCACATGGACAACGAACGCCTCTGTGAGGCGAGTGGAGGTAAATGATGAGCGTATGCAACTCATCGCTGGCTCCTGGCTGAGGCCAGACAGGCCTGGGATGACTGACCCGCTGGGTAGCTGTGCTCAGCATATGGAAAGCCCCGCCGCCTCCTCCCTGGCTGCGCAACCAGCACTGCCCGAGGCTGTGCCTGAGGCAGGCAACGCACAAGGGGCAGAAGAGCCACCCAAACTGCCATGGAAAGCCCCTGACCTGGTGATCAACTCCTCTGTGCTCAGACAGGTAGTGCAGGGCAGCAACGTGGCCCCACGGACTCAGCTCCCAGTCGTCCACTGGCCATGCCCAGCAGACGACTTCTAAAGCTTGCCAGAGCCCGGCTCCCCAGCGGGGATCTGCGGCACTCTGATTCAGCTCCAGCGTGTCAGGTGCTGCGTAGGCAGGGAGACAGACTCAGTGCAAGGAAAACCCACGTTCGGAGGGGAGCAATGCTGAGGGATGCCTGCCAGGAGGGAAATGCTAAGCAGACACACACACGGGGGTGGGGGAGAGGTAAGAGCCACCCCTTCTCCCTCTCCATCCGAGCTCTCCAGGGAGACCTGAACAACAAGGGCACAGTGGCGTTGTGTTCCTTGACCAGGCAGAGTTTCCATGCTCAGAGGCGGGCAGGATGATTTGAGAGAGAAAACTGCAAAATGGATGAACTGCTGGAAGAGAAGAGGCTGCAGAGTGACAAAGTAGGGCAGCGCTGAAGATCTGGGGAGAGCCTCCAGATGAGGCTGCCTCTGGCTCTGCACCCTAGCCCTGGCCTTCCTCCCCATGGCTGTGACATCCCTCCCTCCAGCATCCTCCTGCAGCTCCTCCTCAGATGCCTGCAGGTCAAAAAGAAAAGTCCCACAGGCCTTATTTCACAGGGAAGCTGATGATGCTCAGCACTTCCCAAGCTCCTGCAGCTCCAGCAGATTTCAACCACTTGCTATACAAATCACTGTGGTTTAGGGTTAACGACTCCAGCCCTCCGTGATGCAGCAAGGGAGGCCTCCTGAGCCCCCCGCCCTGGCTCTGCCTCCCCACAGCCAGCCGAAAGCTGCAGCAGCAGCAGCAGCAGCAGCCGCTGTGCTGCCACCGTCCCTCTCCCTGCAGCACCCGCCTCCTCCTCTGCTCTCCCTGCGAAGACTTGCTCTAGAAAGAACAATACTTGAGAGTAATCGCCTGCCTCCAGACATAAGTGAGCACTCTTCTGAGCGCCCTAGTTAGCAGGCAATGCCCCTTGCACGCGCTCAAGCAGTTACATTTGTTTTTACCATGTGGAACACAAATTTATTCAATGTAAATTTGACCTTTTAGCCAAAAAAAGGAGACAAAAATCATGGATTCACTCACTCTCAGCTGCCCAGCTGAGCAAATGTTTAACTGACAAATACACTTGCCTGTGCTGCCTCTTGCCTGCCTGCTGCACAGTGCTGGGGAGACTGGAGGAGTGCCAGGCCTGGCTCTGGGGAGAGGAGTGGGTCTTGAACCCTACACCCACAGAGGCAGCGCAGGCACTAGTGTTACCTGCCGTGGCGGTGGCACTCACACCGGTCGAACAACTCCATCTCTTAGCTTTCTAACCCAGCGCGGGAAGAAAGTCAATGGAGGAAGGAACTAAGGGCTGACGCTGGGGACCCTGGAGGTACGCAGCGCCAGAGCCGTTAGATGTAGGAAAAAAGACATTTATTATTAAGGATGCTTCCTTCTGTAAGAGAATGCAATCCATACACGCAAGTACATTTATTTTTAAAGAGAGCATGGGAAACCTTTCCAGCACTGCTCAGCCCTCGGGCTTGCAAGCCTTCAGCCTCCTCTTCTGCAGCACCGTACCTGGATGAAGCAGAGCCTGGACAGGAGGGCAGAGGGGGCCAGGCACGCATAGGCACTCATTTTAGAAGCAGGAAGGCAGCACTGATAAACGCCAGGTTGAGCTGCGGGCTCCGGAGGGGCTGGTTTCGAACACGAGGCACAAGCCTGTGGTTCTGGTCCAGCTACCCAGGAGGCAGCTGGCTCGGAGGACTCCAGGTCTTCACTCCAGGCATCCAGGTTCTGGTCTCGGCTCTGTCAGATTCTTAGTTATTCTTCTGCATTCACACACAAATTAAGTCCCTGATTTCTAGGGTGGCACCCCAGACTAGAACATTCAGGAGGAAAAAAAAAAAATAACATGCAGCCAAGGGAGCTGTCAAAGCCTAGGAGCTGCTGGCTCATGGCTCTCCCATTCCACGCAACACAGGTGATGTGCAGGCAGCAAGGTGGCTCACTGTCACCCCTTGCATCAATCATGATGCCAAGACGTCATGGCTCAGCCATGTCTTGTGCTCAAACCTAAGCAGACTAACTTCTCACCAGTCTCCGTTCCTGCCTGCCCTTCGCAAAGCACCTGATGGCGTTAAGCATCCAGACACTCTTTTCTCTCTCCAAATTCGGCTCTGTTCATGGGCTGGCATTCATCTGAACCCTGCCCAAATGGCAGAGCTGCCTCCCCATTAACTGTCTGTCACGGAGCAACTCCTCGCTCCCAGAGCCAGCTGTACGACGACGCTTAACTGCCGAGCTCAGCCATGCGCAGACGCCAGGCACTCCCAAGTCAAGCTGCCGATGGACAGCGTGCTTCGCTTGTTTATAGCTCAACTGCAGATTTAGGACTACTGAGCTAGCGGTTAGCTGCTTAGCCTTTCCACGCCCGTCTGTATTTTGACATTACAAAGCATGTTTAACTCCATGAATACTCCCAGAATATTCCTGCTGACAATTCTCCCCTCCCGCCTGCCCATGCTGGACACTCGCAGCAGCGTTTTCCAGCTGTTTTTTTGGGTTGGTTTTTTTTTTTGACTTACAGACTCCCACCAGTTTTCCAGCTGAGCTCTACGTTCCAGGCAGGGAGTTTAAGCTCAATAACACATGGCTGGCTTTTCTCAGTTGTCTTTTGTAGACCCACACCAAAAGCCTTCAGCCATCTTCCAGGGCACTCTCACTACAAAAGGTGCAAAGGCACCGGAGACGTTTGCCTGGTGCTCTGGGAACCCCCCAAAGGGCTGGAGCTCAGCAGTGTTAGAGGCAAAAGAAACACAAAGAAAAAAAGCCGAGTGTGGGTAAGCAAAGCTGATAGTGTTTTACATCGCTGCGTGCCTCTTCACACCGCGCTTGCACGCCACGCAGCGATGTATATGGACGTGCAACACAGCTTCCACCCCGAGCCATCTGCTCTTCAGGATAGACACCTCTGGGTGGAAATACCGCTCTCATTTGTCCTCTTATCCTGCAATGGCAGAATGTGGGCTTACCATAACAAGTGTAATCAAAATATTCCCACGCATAATAGCGGAAAACATTATTGAGGGATATTTTTCAAATCTCAATTAGAAACAAACTATTCTCTAGTCTCAGATTGGCGGGGATGTGGCATTTTAATTTCTATAAAAGAAAGGAGGAATCTCAATATAAAGAGAAAGGAAAAAGGCAGACATGCTAAAAAACAAGAGGATAAAAGGAAGAAAACCCGGCACAACAGCCCTAAACAGAACTAGCAGAGCACAAGGAGAAAAAAATAGCACCAACCATTTTTCTTGGTAATTTACTTAAGAGACTGAGAGCACAGCCCTAAAACTGCAACAACCCTGTTTTCTTAGAGGACAAGGAAGCCTCCGGGCACAGCTGCCTGGAGACAAGCAAATAGCATTCCTTCTGCTTCCCCGCTGTACTAGTACTGCAGCGGGGTTGTGCTGTGACAGTACCCACAGCTCTCCGGACCGGAGACCTGCTGTGCCAGGCAGTGTCCGTGCACATCCAAATACCCACACCCGCACGTGTGTATGAGAGAGTTCCCAACCCAGAGACCTTCCAACCTTATCAAAGGCAGGCCCGTGACTCCCATCCACTGGAGACATTATTGGGCCTTAACTGGCGAACAGTAAAGCTGGACTTCTCCAAGGCGACCATCCCACTTCAGGCAAAGGGTCTGCCCTCACCCTCCTCCTCTCTTCAAACGTATTTTTACATTAAACGGATGAATGCATTAAGCTGACAATTTTAATCACCAGCAGCTACACAGAGGCAGAGGGAAGACGGGGACTCAGAGTTAAGGTTCCCACGCCACCCCTTCCTTCTCCCACAGTGCCTGGGTGTCAGGGGACCCCAGATCCAGATGAGACTCTGTGCAATAGCCTCAGCACTATGGAAGAGAAATGACAAACCCTCTCCCTGCTTTCATAAATGTAAGTTAGTGATTTAAAAGCGATCCCCACACTTAAACCTTTCTGACTGAACACAGCTCCGATGAAGAAGTGCCAGACTGGCCACCCGGGAAAGCCGGATGCTCTGTCCATGCCACAGGCTGCGCAGCATGCACCACAGCCGGATTGCAGGGGAGGGGGATAACGGGGTGCCCTTGTCTCCCTCCTGATGGGTGCCAGGTACTGCCAGCCCGCCAGTGTCATAACCTAGATGGTAAGTTATTTTATTTGATATCTAGATTTTTGTGGCTATGGACTGCTCAGCTAGGAGCCAAGGCAATCAGTTTAGGGGTGCAGAAATTGCCTCCCAGGTGAGGAGCACTAGACTGAAAAAAACACACGGAGGGGTGCAGAGAAGGGTAGGCACTGCCTCTGAGACCGCCCAAGGCAACAGGAGTGTTTTTACCCTGCCTGACCTTGACCAGAGCATACTATGTGCTCTTATTGGAAGGGAAATGGATCAAGAAATCTGTCCTGGCAAAGGCCAAGCACAAGGCCTCTGAGACACACTGCTCAGTAGCAACACAGGCATTAGGCTAGCAGATTACTCCATTTTCTTTGGAGGCTGGCAAAAGACCTGTTTTCATTTCCATTACATCCAACAGGAATGTCAGATTGTTAGCATCGGTGAAGACTGGTGCTATGTGGTAGCATGCAAGTGAATAGTGCAACTTTATTAACTCCTGGAGTAGATTTACTAAATGCAAAACATATTCTTGGCATTAAAGCCTCGCCCCTTTCAGAGATCTCCAAGCTGCGGTGCTTTCAAAATAGCACCAGGGCTCTTGGCTCTGTGTCACTCCCAACAGAGTGGAGTCTGAAAAGCTGATGTGCAAAACTCTCTGGGTTCTACTAAAATCTAAAGAGTTGTTTCCCCTTCTGTCTGCCTCTGATGACAGATTATTATACTTCGCATAGCACTTTGTGATGTTTGGGTGATTTGAACATAATCAGGCTTAAATGCAGGCAATCAAAGAGAATATGCATTTCATAGACACACTGATTTCCACACACTGACTACCAAATTGGCACAACTTACTACTGCTATCCCAAAAGATGGAAATGGAGGGGTCAAGATCTTTTAATAGACAGAATGGGTAAAATGCACGGAAAACTACTGCCTGTTTAAGAAATTGTTTCATTTTTAAAGGGGACGACTTAGCAATAATGAAGTGGAGGGACAGAAGGAGCACTGAAGATGCACATGCATATCTTTTATGCCTAAAATTCTCATTAGAGCAGTGGGCTTATTCTCATCTCTGCTGTTAATCTTCCTGTTAGTAATTCAAAAATATATATTTCATATCCAAACAGTTGACAGAGTTGAAAAGGCAGAGCAGCTATCTGGCTCAGCCACTAAGGCAGGTCTAATAAAAGATCTCCTCCCTACCAATCGTACTTCATAGATACAAAGCAGTTTAGAGCTCAGCAGAAGATGCCTGCTTGGAGGCTCCCTAGAGGGAATTCCTGCCAGGTGGTCTCAGCCTGTGGTGTGCTTGTAAAGCACGAACGGGAAAGTTTTAATGCATCTTTTAGGAAAAGCAGAGAGGCTGCTGTAGTGGAAGTGCCCTGGAGTCCCACCAACTTTTGCATCCTGCAAATGGTCTAGAGAAAGACCCAGCTCTCCTCTTCTCAGCCTGAAAGACTGCAACTACATCTTACAAAATCCATCTGCAAGAAGGGAAATAATTTTCCTGGCTTCACTAATTATTGCCTTAAGTCTTCCCAAAGCAAGAAACAGAACAGCCTCGGTCACTTATCTTCTCCTCAGCTCAATTTACAGATCTTCACATTGATCTTGACAGCCTCCACCACTCAAGTAAACCCACCATTACAACAGCAACACTACACAAACGAGGATTATCAGAACAACTGCAGAATCGGAGCTACTGTTCTTACTCATAACAAGCTTCCCCTCTTTTTTGTGTCTTGCTAAATTTATTGCTCTGACAGCATCTTCAAGCAACAAGTCCTACGAGTTAGCTACAAGCTGTATTAAGAGGCGTTTCCTTTAACTTGCAGTAGACCTGTTACCTTTTAATTATACCAGGCGCCCTCTGCTTTTGCTTTCAGAAGAGGGGCTAACAGGACCAGGCAAACAGTCTCCTTCAGCACATTAATGGTTCTACCTTATTGTCGCTCTGATTTTCAGAACTCAATAATCTTCATCTGTTTCATCTATGTTTTAAAACTGGAAGAAGAGTGATCTGGGGAGTTAGTCCAATTTCAAGCCTTACTGAAACAGTGGAACAAACATTAAGAGAAAAGCCTAAAAGGATAATGGAATTGAACAATGAGCACCAGTATAATGAGACAAACTTGATTGCTTTCTTTTATAAAATTACAAAATCAGTGATCAGAGGAAAGAGGTAAATGCAACATTCAGTTTTTCGTGGAGCTTTGATACAGCACCCCAAAACCTTGTTCTCAAGGATAAATTACTGTTGTTTTCAGTAAGAGTGCTGTTACTTTAGCTGAAGGACAAGAAACAAAGAACACTGGGTCACTGTTTAGAGCAGCATCCTATTAATTAACCCTTTATAAATAATTAGCAGAGGTTACGAGTACGCAATGGAAATAAGCAGTATGTGTTACAGCTGGTTAGCAATCCCTCAGCAGCCTAAGTTCCAGATGACAATAAGATATGGTTGTGGGCAACCTGCTGACCCCTCCGCTGTGAGACAGCAATGAATCATTCATCCTCCCGCTGTAACAACAAAACCACAATACAAAAATTTGTCCAAAGGACCAAATCAGAGAGGGATGCAGTGAATGCGCTCCTGTGATGAGCTACCACTTCTCCACGACTTGACCAGTAAAGAGAGGGAGGTGGGGAACCCACCGCCCCTGAGACCAGTGTTTCTAACACCCAAGTTACTTGGCACATTAGAAAGGCTGACGTTGCAGGGAGCGGGGGAATCTTAATTTGAAATTTGCTTAAGTATGTAACGTAGATGGAAAAGGGCTATCTAATGGGACACAGTGCACTTTAATGCTTACAGCTATTGAGGAGTGAACGTAGCAAGCCAATTTGGAGATTACAATAAGGAAAGACAGCAAAAAGCCCACTTCAGCTGCAGACTGAATGTGCAGAGGAAGCCTGTCTGGGAACAGAAAAATTCCTCTTTAGCATGGATCTGGTGTGGCTGCTCCTGGTATATTCCAGATTCTGCACAATTCAATTTTAAAACATTTTTTTGTTTTTTTTAGTGCCCTTCTTTACCACAGCAGAAGCTGTGAATTTAGCAAAACAGTAAAAGAAATCTTAAATAAACCCCCATGCCTGTCCTGGTTTTGGCTGGGATAGAGTTAATTTTCTTTCTAGTAGCTGGTATAGTGCTGTGTTTTGGATTTAGTATG
>JAVKLA010000036.1:5836360-5857969 GCA_034782735.1 Sagittarius serpentarius | reverse complement strand
GACAGCTGACCCAAACTGGCCAGAGGGGTATTCCATACCATGGGGCATCATGCCCAGTATATAAACTGGGGGGAGTTGGCCGGGTGGGAGCTGCTGCTTGGGAACTAACTGGGCATTGGTCAGCAAGTGGTGAGCGACTGCACTGTGCATCACTTGTCTTGCGTATTCCAATCCTTTTATTATTATTGTCACTTTATTGTTGTTGTTATTAGTGTCATTGTTAGTTTCTTTCTTTCTGTCCTATTAAACTGTTCTTATCTCAACCCATGAGCTTTACTTTTCTTTTTTGATTCTCTCCCCCATCCCACTGCAGGGGGGGTGGGGTGGGGTGGGGAGTGAGTGAGCGGCTGCGTGGTGCTTAGCTGCTGGCTGGGGTTAAACCATGACAATGCCTAAAGAGCAGGCACCCTGCCACAGACCGCTGGAGAAAATACTCTGAGTCCATCAGATGCCCCACCGGAAAGGCCAGGTGAACCCCCTGTGTCCTGGAGGCATCCGTTGAATTTACCAGAAAAATCAGCCAGGTTGATTTTTTCACTTCTCTAACATGTTGTCCTACACATTACTGTCATCAGTTTGGCAGTGCTCCTGTTTAGTTTCCCTGCACTCTCTGTTTTGACTGCTCTGCCAAGTCAGGTCCAGCATGGTGTAGTTTTACCACTCTGACTCCCTTCTTTCCACCAGCCACCTCAGAAACAGCATCTTGACGGCAGTCAGCATAGCCCACCCTGCCAACGCTGATCAGTGCTCTCGGCCGCTCTAGCTGAATGGCTGGGTTGTTTCCTAGAACCGTGAAAAAAACCAGTTTAACAAATCATGTATTATTTTAGCTCTGGCACATGAAACGGGCACAAGACCTATAAAGCAAGTCGGAGACGTGCTGTTCTCCTGATGACTTCAACAAAGTCATCTGTAAGACTCCCTCCTCCAGCTCGGCTTGGCTGGAAGTCAGGAGCGCATGTCCTACATACTGCACACACCTTGTTTTCTACCACTCCTGCACCACCAGCAACCCTCCTTCCTCAGTTCAGAGCATGAAAGCCCACTTTAGTTCTCTCAGACAAAAAGACCACCATATGTCCAAGTCCTGGCCCCCACTCAGATGGGGCCGTCGAGTACTGGCACTGGACTGTGTCCAGTTGAGTTTTGACTACCCACAAGGGAGAGTCTCCACTGCTTATCTGAGCAACCTCTTCCAGTGTTCAGCCCCCCGACACCCAACACTGGGCAACGGGAGCGCTCAAACACAGTTACGCCATCTCCCCTGGTGACAAGTGAGCCCCAGAGCAGGCAGGAGGGTGTCCCCATAGCATCAGCACCAGGGAGGAGTGCCCTCTGCTTGCCTGGCCCAAGTCCACGGTGACATCCAGCTCCCTGTTGCAATCCAGGGCCAAAAGGCTGGGCTTGAAGCTATCTGCATAACATTTTATTCCTGAATGAAAGGAGGCTGAAAAGTAGTTTCTTTGGAACAGGAACACTGAAATAAGATGAGGCATCACCTAAAACACTGGGTCTGTATGCAGGGCATGCCAGAAAAGGAAGTATGTGAGCAGAGAGTTATGCTGTTGACCCAAACCCATCTGTTTAATGGGGTAAAGGAGCCAAAGAACAAAGGAAGAAAGAGGCATCAAGCAAGAGATCACCCGAGGGAAAGTCTCTAGACAGAGGAACAGATAGGCTTTGGTCCTCACAGGGGCTTTAACTGCTCCTGCAGCTGCTAGAAAGGCAATACAGCAGGGTGGAAGCAGTTCAACACGTCTTGAGAGTATGCTGAAACCAAGCTCTTTTTGGAGGTGCACAGGGAAAGAATGGCATGGCAAATTCTATAAAAATCACATAAGGTTGGTCAGTACTGAAGCAGGGACCCGGTGTGTAGGAGCTTCACCCTTGGAGATCTTTAAAACCCAATAGACAAGGCCCTGACCAACACATCTAACCATCCCTGCTTCGTGCAGGGGGTTAGACCAGAATCCTGCTATATTGCCCAGGATTTTAAGAACAGCTTTCCAAGCACTGTTCTAGCAAGAATTTCATGCAACTGTGAGCAAAGATGTTGTATCAGCAAAACCAGCCTTGGTGTGCCATCTCAGAAGTGAGGCGTACATCACTAGCTCCATCATTAGTTCCTCCTCCTAATGAGGCAACCCACAAGCATCAAAGTATTAGCTAAGCAGCTAGACTAGAGCAGCAACAGCGCAAAGGAGGTTCAGGTCCAGACTCCCAGAAGGCTTTGCCTGCAGAGCTGCTCCACGACACCGAGTTGTTCTCGTCCCAATCATCAGTCACAGCAGAAGGCACGAGGAAAGGACTGCAGGGACAAACTCCAAGTTCACAAGCTGTTTCAAGCAGTGCAGCAAAATTTGGTTTGTTCCGTTTTTCACCATGTTCCTCTTTTCCATGAGGTGCAGGAGAAGCTGTTAATCTGCCACCAATTAACTGAGCAACTCCATGTAAAGAACATTCACACACGAGGTCCCGAACCCCTACAAGAAGCACAGCAAGGTGCCTTGCAAGAGGGAGTCGGATTCGGGCTATAAAAGCCTTCCAGGTGCACAGCAGAGACGACACACTGGGGACTCCGGACACTTTACAAAATGTCTATATCCTAACAGAGAGAGGGTGCTCTAGGTGTGGTTCCTGCCAGTGAAATTCATCTTCTTAGGAGCCTGCAAATGATGTTTTTTCTTGCCAGGAAGTCACCAATGTCCTTGGAGGTTATTTCTTACACTATCTGCCCTCACCAGGAAGACAGGGAAGAAATAAACAGAAAATAAAGCAGAAAGTGAGATTACGATTTCTTTTGCACCCCAAGTAGGAGTGGAGACCAGCGATCCACACAACGAAAAAGCTCATGTATCTCTCACGGGCCTACTCCCCCCTTTCCCTCCCAATGCAAATTGCAGCTGTGGCGTGATGAGAGCTGGCACTTTCACATTTCAACTCAGCGCTATGGATTAGGTAAATTAGCCGGCAGCTTTCTACAATACCACAGCCAATCAGTCCCAGCTCCTCGCCTCGTCAGCTGCAGCCATCAGGAGGGAGTCTCATCCAGGAGAAGGCCCGCAGGTTTTGGATAGATGGAGGAGATCAAAAGCAAGGGTCTTGAAGTCATTACCTCTTCCCAAGGAAAGGGTATGGCTGAAATCCTGCCATGAACGATTCATCAGACACTTAAGATGCTCTCTGGCTGGCTGGGACAGAGCTACCCCAGTGGGATGCTCGTTCCATACCCGGGCAGGAGAAGGTGGCTCGGCCAGACTCTCGCAGGGTGCCTGGCTATTTGCCTGGTTTTTCCAGGAAACCTTGTGGCAGAAGCTGTAAGGCTGCTCTGTGAGCAAGGCAGGATGGACCAGGAGGCCACGCACTTGTTGGGGACTGCATAACGGCTCCCATAGGCTATACTTTAGCAGACCACTACAGGAAGACCACTTCCCAAGAGTCCTTGTTACAGAGGATCTCAGTAGAAAGGTGACTTCCTCTGGTGACCAGAAGGCCAAGGACTCTACAGACTTCACTGCCTCTTACCCACCTTATTCCTTGTTTTCCACTCATCCCTGTACAAAAACGTGCAACAGTAAAGGAGCTGTTCAGAGAAGACAAACCTCTCTGACGCATTTACGTACTGATCTTAAAGGTCTTCGTGTCTTACAGACCTTAGTGGCTTTGATTCTTGAAAAAAATTCCTTAAAGGAAAAACGGTGCCATTGCAACTAGGAGCTCATGAAATGATGAGCAAAGCACACATGTATGTGCCTTGCAGCCCCAAAGCCTTCTTCACCTTCTCACCATCACGCCAGGCACGCCACCCCAACCACCTGCACTCACCTTCCAGATATCACAGCCAAGCCATTACCCAGGGCTTACTGCCCCCATCTGTGAAATGATGACAATGACAGCAACCTTCCTAAGAACAACCGATTTCCTGGGCAGCCTGCTCCAGCTCACCCTGCTTTGAGCAGGGGTTCAACTGGATGATCCCCAGAGGTCCCTGCCAACTTCAGTGACTTGGTGATTGACTTGTATCGCTGCTCTGGGTTGTGGCACCCCAACCATGCGTCACCTGGGATTCACCAGTACAATGTCACGTGCCTGTCCTGCCTGTAGCGCCTGTTGGGAACTGAGCACACAGCACACGGCCGACTCCTCTAGCCTTGTCAGTGCAGAACCACCAAAAATACGGTGTCACTCTGATGCAAGCTGCAGTGCACTTACCTGCTAAACCTTGCATGCACTGCCATCATTTTCAGCCCAAGATTGAAGCAGTAGACTCTATCTAATTTTCCTTCATCGAGGATGAATTTTAGATAAAATTCAAACTGATTAATGAAGAGGAGGTTAAGCACTTCCAATCAGGATGTTGAGAAAGGTGCTGGAACAGTAAAACTGAATCCCAGACTGTCTCTCTACACTTTTTAAACGTGGATGTGCCAAGGAGGACTCCTCTAAGCTGCTTCCCCACATCCCTGTTACTGTGGATGGCTGAGACCGGCTGATGGTCCATGGCACACTGGGGCTCCATCACAAACGAGGTATCACAGCACACTTCCCTATGGGACGTCAAATGCTAAAACACACATATCATCAATAACGCAGAGCAAGAGTTTCCTTTCAAATTATTTCCATTTATATTCCCCATTCTGAAAATTTCATATTCCTAGCAGCCAACTGCCAGGACTGTAAATAGCAGCAGTATTGCATGACGGGAAATCGATAGCCATGACTGGGTTTTATGTTGGTTGCTGCCCTGAAACACTTTGCAGCAGCCATATTTTGCAAACCTTGGCGAAAGACGGCTTCACCAAAAGAGGAGAGCTGCCTGGTGGGATGTGGCAGCTGGCGGGAGAGCAGAGCAGGGCTCACTATCTGGTCTCACCAAACACATTCCGGTAAGGCAGCAACCCTCTGCTGCTCTAGAGAATTGAGGGCCTGCTAGAAAAATTCATGACACCATGCCATTGGATGCACTGCAGGCATAACCTTTTGCACAACCACCAGCAGGAAGCCCAAAGCTGAGCTGGTGACCAAGCACGTGCAGGTAGCAAGATGTCCACCTCCACGCTCTGCTATCATTGTGCACCAGGTCCCTCCCTCGGACACACCCTGCCCACCTCTCAGGAGCTGTGACAGCACAGCGCCCCGCCCTTTTTGGAGCAAAAGAAGGACGGGAATCAACAATGGTCCCTAGAGGACCTGGCCTCCTGCCCACCCATGCTGGGGAGCAGAGAAGGCATGCTTCCTCCCGGCAGCTCTTCTGCACTTCCAGCAGAACAGGACGCAACAGTATTCGACCTGTCTGGGGCGACCCCACCTCTCTGTGGGGATTAGAGGGCCTCTGCATTAACTCTAGAGAAGATCCACCACTTCTCTATTTCTCCTCTGGGACACTGAACATCTGCACTTGCATAGGAGAGCAGCCACAGCCTTTCCACTCGTTGCTCTGACACCACTTGCTCACCCGACAGTACCAAAGACAGACCAAGTGCCTGGAAATGAGCCCAGATCTTCCCATCACCTTTGGCTGCACCCTGCATCCAAGCTCTGGAAGAATTTATGACCCAGAACTCCAATAGGTTCTCCCTTGCCAAATCTTCTGCAAACAGCCAGAGCTCCAGACACTCCTCAGATTTATAGTACGGTAGCTTAACATAGCAATCTTGGGGTGGGGAAAAGAAAAAAGAAAGAAAGAGAGGAAGAAGATATTTATGGAAGGAGCAAGGAGGAAAAACTCTCGGTAAAGAAAGACATCTACTATATAACGGCAAAGATGACAGTTCCCACCAATAATCAGAGGATGGAGAAATATCATTACCGATGATGTATGCAAACTATACTGTCCTACAGCAGAAAGCTAGTGAACTTCTGTTCATACCCTGTTCCTTCAACTCCTATTAAAACTTTAATGGCAGCAAACTGAAGTCCTTCTAAAAATTCTGTCCCTGCCTCTCTGCCCCAGACAAGGTCTTAGATACAAACAGCATAACATCGATTTTGGTACGTCATACAATATTTCTAATCCTCACGTCCTTGGTGAGCATGCACACATTAAAGGAGGTGATGGTCTTTATTCTGGAGGACCCAGAGGAATTTCAAAGCCTAAAAGAAATTTTCCCCTGGATGGATCTCCAAGAAGCACTCACACCATATAACCATCCTCTTTGTGAGGAGATTCTCAGACTAAGACACTTCTGTGTTATCTCTAATCTAGGCAAATAATCCCAATTCCCCATCTGAGCCCTGGGCGGAGCCACAGAGCCAAACATCTGCACCCACAGACAAAAAGCAGCAGCAGATTTCTACTGTACATTTTAGCAGAACCTCAATCCACTGGGCTTCATGAAGCATCTTCTCAAATATATAAACCAAAGAAATTTAGAGTCCTAAGGGAAACAGCAAAGCCAACATACCACAATGTGATTAGTCTGAAGACAGCCCTGGTGGTGAAACAAAGATAAATGTGCTGGATAGCTTCCAGCTCAGATTCAACTGTATCTCCCAGTTTGTAGATGCACCTGTATGTCATCACGCACGGTAACAGCAGAGACCAGGAGGCTGCATGCGACAGATCACTGAGGGATGGCAAATGATGGGCTGGGATCGTCTTCGTGCACCTGAATTTCTCCACAAAGTGACACGGTTGCCAAACGTGTTCTAGAGCAAGCGAGGGGCAGCAGGAGGAGCTGAGGCTCATCTTCCTCAGTGGCATGGCTCATGGCCCATTTCACTGGAGCAAGCTCAATTTCATCCTTCAACGTTTCCAAATCATAGACGTGACTCCTGCACCTAGAAGATGTCCAGGTTTTGAGCGTCCCTCAATCTGGTCAAGTCAAGTGAAGGTTTTTCAAATCAGGTCCCAGGTTTGCACTTGGCAAAGAGGCAGAATTGAAGCAGAAATGATACACCTTAAGTAAGGACTGAGCAGAGCTGACGTGGATCTTGCCCAGCATTCCCTGACTGCTCTGATGTTGGATCAAGAAGCCTGTCCCCTCTTTGTTAAGAGATATAATAAAGCAAAATTGCTGTCCTAAATATTACTAAAGCACTAGCTGGCATGTTTAATAAACCTTTCCATTTGGGTAAATTAGCACTCATCTGGACAAGTGCTGAAGTGCTGTTACTTGAAGAAAAAAAATTCAATGCTCGGAGTCTAATTTAAATAATTATCAGCATATTTCTGCTCTGACTGTTTTGCTCAAATTACCAGGAGACTTGATACAGTCTGAGTGTAAGTGCCTTTTGTCTGCATGTAATTTATTGACCCCATTTCAGTCAAGTTTTTGGCCCACTCATCACTGTGCTGGAGCACTTCACGCCATAACCAAAAAGGACTTTATAGCCAGACACAGTGAAATCAATAACAACTGATCTACTTTTATAGATCTTGAAAGGGATCTTGATAAGTGACCTCCTCACATTCTCCACATGAGCTAAATCTTAGATCTGTGATAATCTTCTGCTGTTCCCTTAGGTGGCTGTCTGGGGACCACGGGCATCCATGGGGAAGACCAACACACTGGCCGGGGATGATGTTCACCCCATCCCTGCAAGTCAAACCAGGCTCCAGGCACAGACAAAAACTCTCTCGCAACAAACGTGCACAGTGCTGGGATGTATGCTGCAATTTTTTAATACATCCTCCAAAAACCAGAGTGTGGATATTGGGTCTTCAGCACCAAGTGCTTCACCCTACAGACCTACTGCCATCCCACCGCTGTGCTCCGTAAGGGACGCAGCCTGCAGCACCAAGCAGCTACAAGCTCGGGTCCCAGGAACAGAACAGCCCTGGGGATACAGCACTGACCTACTGCCACGCTCTTAGCAGAAGGCCTTGGTATCCAGCACACTGGCTGCAGTATTTTATTTCTAGCAAGGAAAACACAGAGAAAACGCTTGAATTCTTTTTCTCCATCTTTTGTTGAAAAACCAGCACTGATATTTTTGCCTTTTCTTCTGCCCTACCTCCAAAACTTTCAGTGGAAAGCATCACAAGACGTCTTGCTTACTCGAAACGCCCCCTTTCCCTGGGAGCGGCTCTGACCAAGCCGCCAGCACCGCTGGTCCAGAGCGCAGAGCCGTCCCGCACGGAGGGCTGTGCAGCCTTCGGGCTGGATGCTGCTGCGAGGGAGGGGGCAAGGTCTGCCCTGTAGAAATAAAGGTGACGCTCTCGCCTTGCTCCCCGCTTCCCAGGCTGCATATGCATTCAGCTAGCGATCCTGCCATCTGCACCTTATGGCTGCTGTGACAAGGCAAGCTTCCCTCCAGGGCACGTTCTGCAAACCTCACATCCACTAGCTCATCAATCCTTGGCTCTCATCAAAAGACAAACTTATAAAACAGGCCCAGACGCTTCTCTCAGGTTTAATGGAGGCAGCTAAGGAGCTGTGATCATTCGATGTTTTCCAATGATAGTGGTGATGCCTGAGGCCAGCAATAATATTACCGTGAAATAAATCTGCAGTGATATAATTAGCAGGGATGCTATTATGGCTCAGGTTTTAGGGATGCTCAGCACAGGGGGAGCAAAGCAGCTACTCAGAATGGGACCTTGCAGAGGTTCTGGATCTGAGTAGGGGCTGCAGGTGGGAGAGACAGAAAAACACTAATATCAAGGCGGTGGAGACTACCTGCATTAGTCTGTATGCAAAATAAACCTGGTTCTTTAGAGGCCAGAGATTATGGTAAACACGGCTCTGCGCAAGTCTAAGGGTTAAATCCAGCCAACTTTCTTCTCGCCACTCTAGATACTGAGTGACTTGCAAATATTTGTGCAACATTCAAAAAAGCCAAGTTCTGACCAAACCCACGAGCTGGTTTGGAAGCAGGAGGTTTGCTGCATCCAAACATCCCTCCCCAGTCACAGATCGCTCTTCTGTTTGCATCTCCATACCACGCTTGCTCTGCGCAGTGTGAGGGGCTGCAGCATTCAGATGGCGCTTGCAAAGCAACTGCTTCTCCCAGCATCTGCTCTGTGACATGCTTTGTGGTTATCTAAACTAGGATGGTAGATGGGAGCAGGTAGATGCAAAACAACACAACTCTGAAGTTCAAGTCTGGTGGGAGGAGGAGACTGCTGTTTTCTCTGGCATGCTCCATCAAACGAACAGCTGAGGCAACAGAGAACAACTTTTTCACTGATACGTATCAAAGGTAGACAAATATCACTAGGTAAAACTAGGAGGAAAAGATGGAAGGGGCTGGGTTAGAAAAAGGGATGCTACTGGTATCTGCAAGGAAAAGCTAAGAAAAGAGTTGGCACCTGCCCAGCGTTTTCTTTTGCTTGCAGACTTAGGACTAAAAGCAAGAGCACAGACAAAGGATATAACTAGAGCAAAATGTTTACGGAGCAATGCTCATGGGGTGAGGAAGGGAAAGAAGAAAGTCAACATGTGCCAGGACTGATCCTCAGTTTTGACATGAAATCCTTAGGGCAGTTGTTTTAAAGCCACACTCGGGGAACGGGGTGTTCCCCAGGACTCTCAGCTAGGACAGACGCCCCATACACAGCACACAGACTTGTGAGCTAGAGCTTCTGTGCCAATGTCCACATGGCATGTCATTGCTTGGTTATAAAAGGTAACGCGCTAGGGCAGAGTTTGCACCAAAATGAGGAAATCATCCTTTAACTCAGCTGGGCAGGAGATGTCCTAGAGGAAAACCCTGAAGCAGGCAGTCTGCCCTCAGCTAAGGCTCAAAGACTTCATAATTTTAAAGTGCGTTTCCAAATCTGCAGTCAAATCCTACAGCTTCCCTACACCTTCCCTCTTCTTTGCTACAATAAACTTTATCTTAGAATGTAATCTAGTAATAAAAATGGTTTTAAAGTGATCTGACAAGCACTAGAAACCCCATTTCTTTTAGAGTGACAACTCTATTTACAGCAGCACATACATACGCTATGTTTTATATTCCACACACACTCCAGGCCCTCAAGATTTGGGAAAGATCCTTTCCATCCACTTGCAAGAATCAATTTCAGCCATGAAAAGAAGTTCCTCAGCAGGCAGAAGTAGGAAGAAAGATTGCTTCTAACACTGGGGTCTCTGCACATCTCCCAGGACAGGGGCCTGGACAGACGAGCAGCCTCCCTCTCTCTTTCACGGCCATCTTGCTGCACTTGAGCAACCCTCCCAACTCCACTGGCCACCACTCAGCAAGCTCCACGTGCCTCTCCTGAACGGGCCAGAGTGCTGCTTTGGTTTAGGGGAGGTGCAAAACAGCTGGGCAACATCATTCAGGGAGAATATTTAAGGATGCATTCAACTCTTATTCTTTCAGAAGGGCACATTTCACATTTTCTGCTAAAAAATTTCACATACAAAGCCTGAACAAGCCAGGGAACAATAGTGCCAAACCCAAGCAGAGCAGAGAGAAGGAGCTTTGAGCTCCAGGAAGATGTTATTGTAGTAACCAGGCGTGAAGGACACCTTGTAGCTAAAAGTCCCAGCACTTTAATTAGGAAGCACAGCTCTTGTTACTGGGTGTATCAAAGACAAAGTAGGGTTTCTCCAGGCCTCAGTTTCCCCAAGCGTAAAGCTGGAGCAGCCAAATACATCTCTCCTAAGGGAATTCATCACTTGTTGGAACGCGCTTGGGAAGCCAAACTACCACCACCTTGAAGTCTGCTTATCTGCTTGCATGCTCATCCAAGAGCACGGTTGCTCACCTCCTCTTCCCCAGCATGGTTTCCCACTGCCCCCACAATGTTGCTAAGCTCAACATCATCTCCTGTAATCTTACCCGACTTCCTCAATTACACGCACACCAGCAGAGACATCTTCATTTGTGCGAGTGGAGAGCAAGGCACGGCTAAGATTAGCAACAGGAACGGCATAGACCAGCACTTTCTCCCTATATAATCAGCTGATATAAAAGCTGTGCCATCTACTGGCACGCAACATGAAACACTGCTCCCAGCACCACTCCAATAAAGTTGTGGCTGCGGCAGCTTTTTCTGTAGAGCCAAGGCGGGATTTCAACTCACGTCTCTTACGAGTAGCAGCATGCAAATGGCAAACACAGGACAGCCAAAGACGAGGGTTCATTTTGCAGTGCCAAAGCCAGGTGATCGGCCACAGACAGGCAGCACTGCCGGCGCTTGCGGGAGGCCTGAACTAGCATCCCAGTCTGGAAGGGTGGTTCAGTCCCAGCCCTTATAACCCCCCACTTGCTAAGGAATTACCAGCTTTATTTAAAAGATTCATTTTATTTTTTTTAATTTTCATGCCTGCAGACCCCCCCCCCCAATTTAAATTTAACTTTAATTCCCATTATTATGCTTAAAGTTTTGGGAAGACCTTTTGGCAGGCACAAATACTGACCTACAGCTAGCAGCCCTGCACAGAAAACTGGAGTTGACAGAAAGTAAGGTCATAGAGCAGAAACATCAGCCCAGAAAACAGGTGACTGGCAGGCACAGGCAAGCAGAGACGCACAAAGCCCAGGCTGGGTTACAGATGAGCCCCCATGCCCTCGCAGGTGCTGCTGCAGCCCATCTCCGTGCCCGCGGAGCTGCTCCTGCTGCCAGCTCCCCCAGCTAAGCCAGTTCCAGCCCCGCAAGTCCCAGTTCAGCCGGCAGCTCCATAAGCACCCCCAGGCAGGCACACAGTTAAATATTTTTTCTCGCATCTGTTTCATCTTGCTTTCTGTTCAGACCATGCCTGTGAACGCTGACAGATTTCTCATCACAAGGCTGTATTAAGCTGCTTTTTAATTGCTTTTTGAGGGACCCAAAGGCCAGCAGGCAGAAGGGCACTTTATTTTTTCCAAGGAACATTATTTTTATTGTAGAGGCAGAAGAGGTTTTCATTAATCCCCCAGCAAACAGACAGCTTCCATGCAGCATGCTGGCTGCAGGGACAGGCAGTCCAGAGGACTGGGATGATTTGAGCACAGTCTGCTGGAATACCACGGGCTCCCAACAACTCCTCTTTAAAGAGCACATCACAGGCTTTGGCACTAAACTTGCATTAAATTGATACAATCTCTTTAATGTTATCTCCTGCTCTTTATCACAATTGTATGTGCAATTTACATTCTTGTCGCCTTTTTTTATTAAGATTTTTTTTTATTAAGATTTGCTAGATCCTTATCACAGATATTTTACACATTGTTGTAGTGTCACTCAAACATTTAATGGGCATCAGCTGCTCTGGGAATACATAATCGCTCCTTGCTATGGGGTAGGGCTGGATGCTGATGGGTTTCAGGCTCGCCCTGTTAAAGCTTCAGCAGATGTAAAGTAAAGCTATGCTGAACAGAAAGCATAGACCCTGCTAGACAGCATACTACAAGACAGGGAGCACGCTTGCGTGCCAGCTCGTGCGTAACAGCACAGCACCGCTTACCCAGAGCCAAGCTAAACGCTTATTATGCAAGCCATCTTCAGGCCTGCCTCCTGCTCTTCACCTGCAGCTATCCCTGCTATTCAAGTCATAGGACTCTTGTGCAGAGACCTACCGAGATAAACAGTGCCAAAACTGATTTGGGTTTCGTGGGCTGCAGAAATGAGACTTGCCAAATCCACTTTCTTTAGGAAAAGAAAGCAGGACTTGAAGAGAGCTTTTGAGACAACAAAGCTTCATGCAAGTCCATTAACCTCCAGGACCAAGCCTCCACCCCCGCCATCATTAGAGTCTTTAACTTCACTACTTGTCCACCAACAGAGCTATACAAATAACCGATTTTTAGTTCAACTAGGGGATCAAACCCTTAAAAAAAAAAAAAAAAAAAAAAAAAAAAAAAAGAGTCCTCACTGTACCTGAATTGAATTCAAAATGATTCAGTTTTTCTTCCCAGGTCAATTATTCCCATTCAATATAAAAGCCTTCTATCGCAGATGATGCATTTCAAACATTCTGGGGGAAAAACGTGAAATGAGAAGAAACTGATGGGAACCTTTTCTGCCCAAGATCTTGGGCTTCAGAGAGCTCTTCAAGGATGGACAGCAGCACAGAGGGCAGGGGCCAAACTCCCAGGGACTGAGAGCAGATCCATAAGCGCAGAGGTACACATCCCTTGCAAAACTACAGGCAACTCCGGGGAAATAAAGATCCTCTCCCACCAAACACAGATTACAAAGCCACAGAACAGGGCACAGAAGTAACTCTAGCTAACAAACTACCATGGAAATGCATTTTCTCATGCCAAAACTAACCAAGGAAATTCAAATAAGTCCCCTTTTCAGTGACATGGTTTCTTTTATTTTCCTATTGTTGCAAACATTTCTTCCCAACCATGTTTAAAGGTTGTTTTATAAAGAATTAAATGGCAATTCTCTTCCCTAGCATCAGTTCCCTCAGAGATCCCCTCCTCTATTGCATCACTCACCATTTTTATATCTATATCTATCTATATAGATAGACCAGTAAGTCTTACCCACCTTCTTTTACCCTTTCAACCATCCCCAAATGCATCCCCTTCGTGCACAGAATAAAGCAGCCCCGCTCGGCCTCGGCAGCTCGAGAGGCTAAGGACCAAGCTGACAGATCCAAGCTTTGAGACAGCCGAGTACTACAACTGCTGCAGATCCCTTGTCAACGCTAACGGCTTTAGTTACCTCCACCTCTGCTAAGAGCGCTGCTCCTGCACTGGAGAAAATAGGAAAAACCGAAAAACAACGTGTGAACTGCTGTCAAATACACAACACAGTTTTAGGAAGGGAAGTAAAACACCCTTTAAGGACTATTTCATCCTTGTCTTCACTTGGTCTCAGAGCTCTCCAGGTTCCTCACACCACAGAGTTCAGAGCACAGAAAGACAAGGCATGCATAGCAATTAAACCCTGAAAGAAACATTAGTTCCCATTACAGGGAGCTCATAGTCTTCCTCCCTGTGCGTGCAAACCAGCCTGGCAGCACTCAGAGAGCGGGCGCGAGGACCAGCTTTGCTCAGGCTAAAAGCCCTGCTGCATGACCCAAGACCACGAACCTCAGCCCTGGAGACAACGCAGGGACCGGCAGCGCGCTGCAGCTCCCCTCAACGTGCCGGCCTCAGGGGTGAGTGCAGCACGTAGCATAGCGCCTGCCAAAGAGAAGATGCTTTGGGACTGGGAGGAATCCATAAGCCTAAAATAAATCCCTGGGCAAAGGCATCAGGTACAGAACTAAGTGGTACAGTCCTGGAGTGCGAGAACCAGCGTAAGTTCACCTCCTAGCTGACAGCTAGCTGCCAGGGGAAGGGACCAGAGGGATACCTCAGTTTTCAGGAAGGGGAAAGTCAGAAAACTGTTTCTTTGCACAGGAAAAGTAAGAAAACTCCACTCTGGGTTGGAGAGCTATACTAAGAGACATAAGCTCGTTTGCAGAACTGGTTTTGCCTTCTTTATTGCTCCAGGCCCTGAGAGGGCACCCCCAAAACCACCGAAGAGGTCTCTTTTCTGAACTGCAACCATCCAAACTTAAAGCAAACACCCAGAAACAACAGCCTTAACCTGCCAAGGGCAAGAGAAGACAAAGGTTTCCTCGTTTGTTCTTTGCCAACAGCCAGACAAGCCCACGGTGCCTGACGGCTGACACCATGCATAGAGGGCCAGACACCTGCTACAGAGACTTACTGAATATTTTAACAGGTCAGGACCATTGCTTTTCACCCCCCCCATCCGTGACTCCAGATGCATTGCGATACTAAGTCCGTAACTTGCAGGGGTGCTCCCAAGCAGAATCGTCCCAGGAGCCCTCGAACCTCCAGCATGCAGTGGTGCCAGGGGAGGCAGCCGCAGGAGCCCCCATGCCCTCGCAAACCTCCGCAGCCGCAGAGTGCACCAAGCAGTTTATAAAGTTGTAAAGCCCATTGGGCTGGGCTGCTGCCAAGCGATCATGGGAGAAGAAAGGGAAACGTTCAACATAATCTGCGTGAAAGCGCAGGAAGCCCCAAATCGTGTTAGTGCTATTAAGAAAGCTGGTTACGTTGCTCGGCAAACTGGCCCAATACAGTTTTTGTATACTTGTTACAAACATCTGATTGTCCCTGATTAGATTAGACAATAAACCCCCATCCTGGTGTGCGAGCGTTGTTCAGCTCCCCTCTGCAATCTGTAAATTAGAATTCCAGACCTGGGAGATTGGATTCAAATTGGATTACTGGAGCAGGTCCAGCACAAGAACAATTGTGAGGCAGGAGAACACACACACACACACACACACACACACACACACACGAGTGCATGAATAAATAAATAAATAAATAAATAAATAAATAAATGGTGACAGTCAGGCAGGATTTGATTAGGAGCATTTAAAAATAGAATTAAAAACAAAAGCCACCAATCAGCAACTAGCAAAGAAGCGGGACGAGGGATGGATTTGTCACTATGAATTAACAAAGCACAGAGATCATACCTTTAAATGTTTTGTACTTCAGCATGCGCAAGGTTGATGATGTTGGTTGTGGACCTTCCTCCACGACTGCAAGGGCTCCTGTCCGTGGCCATGCGGCTGGAACAGGGTGGGCGTGCACAGGCCAACAAAGCCCCATATCTCACCAAAATCACAGGCTGCATCTCAGCTCACCTGAACTATCCCTCTTTCCTCTCCCATTTTGCTGCCTAGGCAAGACAGGTAACGTGTTCCTTAGCTTGCACATAGGTCGGGGACCCAGCAGGCCAGGGTGTGACCACTGGCAGCCTTCTGGCACGCCCACAGGTCCACCACCAGGTAAAAATCGAGCCGTATCGCGCTGCAGAAGGAAAACCCACCAGGGCCAAGAGTGCAGCACCGCACGCTGCAGCCCAGCCCAAGCCCCGGACGCCCTGCCGCTGAGGAGGGTCTCCCTCCTCCCCTGGGACCTCCCCAGTGAAACACACCAACGACTTGGCCAACGAGGGCCTGGAAGAACTTGCTTCAGAGAGCTCAGCAGAGCAGCGAGATGGCAACAGGACCTTGCCCTGCCAGTGGCGGCGGAGAAACCCAGTATGACCTGCTGAATGCTGACTCCCTTCGCTGCCTGCCCTGAAGACCACACACCACCAAGACCAGGGGACAGCAACACTCCCAGCAGTGACGGAGGGAAGAGAAAGCCGCCGTGCCGGCACTGCCTATTTCCTACCAGCCCACACTGCGACAGAGGTCAGTGCCTCCCCTGCCGAGAGGAGGGAGCGGGGAGATGCTCTGAACTGGGCTGAGAGATGCTTTGCTGCATGCCAACTTTTGCAGCTCTTCAGACAAGTGAAACCTTTTATTGTCCCTATCAGGGAGCAGAAGAGCTGGTAAAGACTCCGTTCACCACATACCTGCAAGGGAAATCTCAGGGCTATCAGAATTGTTAAAGGGATAAACCTGTCCAATTAAATCCCCTCTGCACTCTTGATATATGCTTGTGCCAGACGCAAATGGAGCTTGGAACTAGTCCCAGCTGAACAGTAATGCACTGAGCATTCAACCGGGACTAAAAGCACAACCGGCCTGAGCTCCTACCTCCTGCGATGCCCCCATTGACCAGCTCTTGCCCCCGAGAAGCCGGCTTGATAAGTGCTTCGTAGTAATGCACCGAACTCCCGCCTCGCCCTCCATCAGAGGATCCTAAAGCATGGCCAAGTACTAACTGCACATTCACATCAGAAGGAATATGTAAGGAAAAAATGCCAGTAAGTAGGAAAACCCAAAACCAAGGGCAGGGGTTGGAAATCAGAGACAAAACTGAGAGATTTAGTTAAGGCAGTACAAAAACCCAAGCCTTACTCACCTCCAAATCAACCATCTTTGCCGTGCACCAAATCCTAGCTCTTCCAGCCACCTTCCCTTAGGATCCGAGGTAAAGGAAGATGGGAACACCACAGACTCCTAAAGCCATGTTAACCCAGGCTTCATAGCCACAGGAAACCCAGCCAGACGTCCCTGTACTATGCTTTCAAAACACAGAAAATCCCCAGGGTCTTGTCCCTTGTATTCATTTTTCTGCCAAAAGAAAATGTCTAATGCCAAGTGTAGGTTTTCCTACTCTTGTTACAGGAAAATCTGAAAGTCTTCGGTGAAATATACTGTGAGCTCCTACACCTTAGCTGAGGGAACAGGAGCCTTGAAAACCCCTCCTTTCCCCCAAATGCTCATTCCACACTGGAGCTAAATGCATAGCAACAAAAATATGCAGTTAAATTCCACAGCAACAGAATAAACAAACCCCACAAACTTTTCTCTTAACTACTGGTAAGTGCTGTTAGTTCTCTCATCACCAGAGTCATGCAAGGTGCACCAAACCTACAACATATACATACAACATGTAAACACACACACATATATAATACATATTATAAATTCCGAGTCATGAAATGCCGCTTTGCTGCACTTCTGCTCAACACATCATATTTAATACTGCACACAGCTGAGGTCCACTGGAAATATAACAAACTTCACCTTAAGTCAAAAGATTTTGCCCCGATGTACATTATGCAAAACTAAAATGTCTCTTTGAAAAAAATACCAGCCCAACCATGTCACCAGCATCCCATGGGGGCAACGCCAGAGCCCGCAGACATTTGTACCATGTTTTATGGATCAGGAGGCCTCTTTTTAGAGATGGGGGAAGACCCCCAGCACAGACAGCAATCTTTAGGCCGGTCACGGTGTATAAATAGCTCACTTCAGGTCATAACCCACTCAGTAAACTGTGGGATGTGCCGCTCTCAGGAGGCAAAGCAAATTGTCTGTGGTTAAGTAAGCGAAGGATGAAGCAGTCAGCATCCAAAAGCAGTCTTCACAAGAACTGTATAAAAAGTAGAAACAAGCCTAAAACATCTTTCCGCCTCCTCCTCCATCAAATCACAACTCCCTTCTCCCCCAGTCTGCGGAGCTTCGGGAAAGAATAGACCCAAAGGCATCGCCCATGCACTTCACCTAGTATTGTAAAAGAATCAGGTCTGGAGTGTCCGTAGACCTGAAGGAGAGGGGAACTACCCTCCTAGATCCTGCAACACAAGCACTGACCTCCTCTCGTTCCCCCACCACTTTTTCACTGCAGAGATGCTTTTGCAGCAATAGAAGAATTTCCTGAGGAGCTGGGCTTGCACAGCAGCAATGATGCAGCAACCCCTTGAGCCACTTGCACCAACGCTTTCTGAAGTCTTTCATCACCTCAGCAGCTCCCCCCCGCCGCCCTCTCACTTTGATCCACACTGTTTGGCATTGCCAGCACAGGCGAGGAAGCGGGCCTGGGCTGCTGAGATCTCCTCAGTGGCCGCAAGCAGCAGGCAGGGCATCCAGGGACATAGCGTGGCAGGAAGGAGCAGTCCGGGTCTGCAGGCAGAGCACGAAGCGGGAACAGCAAACAGCACAAGGAAGGGAAGGAAAGGAGAGATGCCCTTGTGGTCTGCGCACATGGAGAAGGCAAGGGGCTGGATTTGACAGCGAGGGAGGCTCCTTCCAGTGCCTTTTCTCTTTGCTGCTTCCTTTCTTTTCTATGAAGAACTGGCTTATCTTCACCAACCTCACCAAACACAGCCATTGAGGCTTTAGAGGAAGAGAATTCACTATGGGTGAACTGGGGAATCCTAGAAAGGCTATACAGAGAGAAGAAAAGAAAAGGGGAGAGAGGAAAATGCCCCTCAGGTTTGGGAATCCAGAGCTGGCAGGCACCCCGTGCCCACCCCCAGGTGATGGCTTTGCCCTGCCTCGCTCAGTGCTCCACCAGCGGCAAACTCCAGTGGCTGGTCTCCTAACCAAGCTCACCGAAGAAGCCCTAGCCTGTACATGCACAAAGGCAAGGAGGGGTCTGAACACACCGAGAGACTGAAGAAGAGACAGGAAATTTAAGTTAAAAAAGAAAAGTGGCAAAGAATCCATTTGGCAACCAACCAACCTGTTGAATTCTAGTCTCAGATAACGTCAAGCCACGAGCCAGTCAGCTGTGATTCCCAGCACAAGGAAAACACAATGGGGATTTGTAGTCATTTGGCAATCTGCTGCCTCATTCCTTTCTACATGTGAAGGAAGATGTCTTTCTTAGCCCTAACAAGGGCAAGCTCATGAGCATGGACAAGAAGAGCCCCTTAAACTTCTACCCAGTTGGGAACATACCTGCTGTTTCCTTACACCTCACCTGTAGCGAGATCCCTGGAACTCACGCACAATGCAATACCCTGGGTAAATTTAATGTCATCTCCTTCAGGAGTTACTCCACCTTAGCAATATCTTTTACTTCCATTTCAAAGGAGAGTAGCTGTACTTTTGATGTTGAAGGCCATCTCTTCTACCTCCCCTCCTGCTAAAGCTTGGGAATAAAAGGCAGCTGGAACTACAGAGCCCAAAGGAGACTGCAAGGGCAACAAAATCATCATGGAGAAAGGACAGAAGAGGATGCTGGGGAAAGGGGCAGTTAGCGCTGATGCAAATCCATGTCAAACAGAGGCTGCTGTGTGGGACACGGGGTAAAAGTCCCCCAGGAGCCAGCTGTAAATGCTCTTCTCTAGTGCCAGCTGGAACAGGTGGGGATTGCAAAAAGATCTTCCTAGGAATTTTTCTGTCCCATGATGAGACTGTCATCAGAGATGATGGTCTGGAACAAAAAGGGAGCGACAGCATCCAAATAACCAGTCCCTTGTAGATTACTGTTATTTTAGGAAGCAATTTCCCTCTCTGCCACACACCCCTGGCTCCAGCACTCCTCCGAAATGCACGTGGGAAGTCAGAGTGTCCTGCTAGTGCCAGACCTGTGCCACAGCACAGCACCATGGCTCTCAGGGCCAGACAGCCGAGTCTGGTTTCCTTCTGCTTGATTTCTGCTTCTTAGAAATGCAACGCACAAGGTAAGAAACTATGTATTATTAATAAATGCTCTGCACACAGTTTAATAAAGACACATTAATATTTTCACTTAGAGGAAAACAGGCTCTTTGATGACTGGACTGAATCACCACCTAGTCAGAACAGCACCCTTGAACCACGTGCCCATCGTGCGTGCCCAAAGGCTAGCTAGCACCTTCCTACAAAGCCCCACCAAAACACACGCAATATCCCTTCTTTCTCCTGCCACGAAGGAGACAGGGATGCATCTTTTCAGTAGAGTGAGCACAGGAGTGACATGGCAATTCATCCATCAAGGGGAGGCTCCTTTTCTCCCTCCTCACCTGCGCTCGCTGATACATGGAGTCCCACCTGACTCAGATGCTGAAAAATACATTTCAAGAAGTCATCATCACCCTCGTGAGTCATGAGAGAAGGGGAGGAAATTAATCCAGGAGAGATGACTCAAATAAGGGGAGAGTTGAGACAGAAGAAAACACAGGCTGGAGAGTGGAAGAAGCTGTGGGAGCCCCACTGCTTTGAAGGAGCTTAGCGCAACGTGGAAGAAAGTCAGAAGATCCAATTTCTCCTCCTCCCATCAACTTCTCCATTTCCAGATTTTGTTGTCAGTACCACCAATCGAAGACATCAAGAATTTACATGCAAGCTGGATGTAAGAGACTACTCCACCCGCCAACTGTGATCTGAAGGAGTCCACTTGAAAGGTCAATGGATTATTGTTTCCACTACAATAAAACAGCACCAAGTGCTTGTTATCTAACCAGCACTGCTAGAATTACTCCTCTGTGTCCGGTCCAGCATCAGGCAAGCCCTTAACAGCGCACCAAGCATCCCTGCCCAAAAACCCAACAAAAAGGAAGTCAAATTGGAAGATGAACAATGTTACTTGTGCCACAGGCACGGTCCTACCCTTGAGCTAGCACCAGAAGATGCACAAACTCTCTCTAAGTCTGTGTGAGTCAGAAGAAAGGGTAAGAAAAAACACAGTGACCGATCAGCTGAAATTCGAATGACACAGCGGAAACCACCCAGCAGAGTCTTGCTGTGTAACTCAGTGTTATTACCCTGCCCATCCCACAAGAGCCACATGTTGTCCAGGTGTGTATCAAGTTTGTAACTAACTTCTGTCACCCATGTCTTTCTCCAGAATCTATAGGTGGTGCCCACCTCTGGAACATTTAATAGATGATATATGCTCAAGCATGCACACAAACTATACGAACACTGGGATGCAAGCTCAAGTTAAGAAAAGAACTGGTCTCCCTGGTCTTCACTTCCACAAACCCAAATGCAGTGCTGACAACGCCCACCTATTTAGTCCCACTTCAGCTCCATTCCATTCAAGCTAAAACACTTGGTGTGAGTCCCAGGTAGGACTAATCTTTACCTCCCAAAGTCAAGAACTGAATACGCAACCATCTTCTGCACCCAAATCCCTACAGCTACCATCTTTGTCAGTCACTGTGGACAAGCCCATACCATCCCGACACTCAGGCCAGCCTTTGACTGCCCTTGACTCAAGATCCTATCAGGTCTTGAGACTTCCCTGGCCTATGTGGATGTCTTGCGATTCCTTCTGTGTACCTTCTCTGAGCTGCTACTTCTTACCCAGCCATGGAGATAGGTCACTTCCAAACTCCCACTGCTTTAGTTACACTCACTTATTGCAACACCCCTTCCCTCATGATGGCACTTTTTCCTGTGCTCCCATTCCTGCCTATCAGGTTGAAGCGTGACCAGGTCTTTTTGGCTACAATCCCTTGTGACGGTCTGACAAATTATAGCCAACGTCTCAAACATTCATTAAAGAACTTTGGTGGAGAAGATGGTCTCTGTAGAGGTGCTGGAGTTGTGCAGGCAGGGAGGTGCGGCTGGAGGAGGG
>JAVKLA010000036.1:5822576-5834010 GCA_034782735.1 Sagittarius serpentarius | reverse complement strand
GGGGCGGGGGGGGGGCGGCAGGAATCCTCATGCCTTATCTTTTAAGGAAGGTACATGAAGAAAACTAGACAGCAAAGAGGATTCTGCTTCTTTCCGAATCCTCGGGCTACTTGCAAACACCTGCAATTCCAGACATGAAGACATCCGGCAGCAGAAAACCCTCCAAGGAGAGCTGGACCTCCCCAAGGAGGTAGCTGACTCCATGCATAACTGTGATTTCCATGCTAAGCATGTCTGGCACCTACTCAAGCTTGCATGATCCTTGGGAGCTGAATCATTGCTTCCCACGGGACAAAAAAACCTCTTTGCCGGAGCTTCATCAGATGTGAAATACTCTGCCTGTAACTGCCAGTTTGTTGCAGACCTGACCATTATGACAAAGGAAGAGACCAGGTGGTGCAGAAACCATTTCTCATGAAACATCTGCCTGCCTCTGCTCACCTCTGCCCCGATCTGCCCTGGGCCTTGGAGCAGCACCCAAACAAACAGCAAACAACCAGCTTCCACAATACGAACACGTACCTCAAACCCTCGCATTTCATCCCACGCTGGCAGCATGAAGGCAGGACTAAGAAAAGGCTTGGCTAGAGACACCCGCCAGGCTGATACCACCACAACTGTTTCTCTTGCTGGAGCCAGCAAAATAAAGGTATGGGCAGGCAGGTGCCCAGGATCCAGGCTCAAGAACAGGATGAGACCCTCCCGAGATGTTGGGAAACTACTTACTCCACCCTTTTTCTTTTCCAGATGTTAATAAGCTGGAACAGGAAGCAACTCCGCTCTCTGAAAGGCAATGAATTCAAAAGCCTGAGCAGAAACCCCACCACCACAGCCTTCCCTTTCCTTTCGTGGTTAAACAAAGCAGTTTCTGAGGTTGAAGCCACAGGAGCACACTCGGAGACTAAGCAAAAGGCTGCTCTTTTGCCTTTGCATGGTCCCTCCAGACCTATGGCGTCAAGCTTCAGGCTTCAACTTGCCTTCCTGCAGCTCTCGCTGGGGTCCCTGCTCTGCTCAAGCCCCTCCTTTCTTTCATGCCACCAGGAGATTCCCAACAGCACACCTCTCCCAGCAGCCTTGTGTCCATGTACACCTAGCTCCATCCTAGCTCTACTCCAGGCAACTGTTGTTTTGGGTTTCTTTTTCCCCCCAAAAAAGCCCCAAGGGATTCAGGTAACCTGCCCTGGCTGCCAGGATGGTAACCCATCCCACCTCTATCAGTGGGGTGGCACACAAAAGGCTCAGACCTGCTCATTTCTGAAGTTTCTGGAGAAAACAGCATTTCTGTGAATTTTCCTGGTTACTGACCTGCAAGAGCACGGCCCATGAGCCAAGAGCAGAGATGCAGCAAGCCAAACATCCGCGATCCTTGTCTGACTCCTCAGTCCCTAAGAAACACATGGGGCACGGCTCCAGTGCCGTCCCCGAGGTTCTGCTCTCGCAGGCTCCAGACCTGCCAAGTCTTCAAGGAAGGGTAACTCCAAGCATTAAGTTCTCAGCCAACCCGATTCCAAGGGCTTCACAAAAATCATTTTGGTCCCCAAACCACCCATACTTCACATCAATTTGCCAACTCCTGTCTTATTAGAGGTGGTCGTTATGTGAGTGGTCATTGAGTGACTCCGAAGAGGATGCTTTAGTAAGAGAACACATTTTAGAGGTGCCCTCAGACTCCAGCAGAAATGATTTCTAGGTGCTTTTCATATCAGAGCTCCCTCACACCCCGAGCTTCAGACCAAAAAGCATTTATTGCCAATAGCAAAATGTCCCGTGCTAGAGAAAAACGCCCCACATCAGCACAGAAAGGGTTAAAGCGAGGAAAGTTCGACACAAAGCAATATTCTCTCATACTCCTTTTTTCCCTTTGGTAAGTAACAGCATAACAAACTAATGTGTTCGGAAGACGCATGCTACCTCCAGCTGAGCAGCGGCAATTAGGAAAGCAAAAGAGGAGCAATCTTCAAGGAGAAAGCTTTGGGTAAGGAGGGCGTCCTGACATTAGGATTTTCCTATTATGAAACAGAAAATTGCCTCGTATTTGTTACAGACAGAAACAGTGCCTGTACACAAGGGAGGAAAAAACAGAAAAAGAAACCAGGAGATGTTCCTCTAGTCTTCTCTGCAGCTGCAGACCTCTGCAGTCTTCTTGGCTGAACGGTTCAACGGCATTAATTAGAACAATCCAACATGAATTAACAGTGACCATACGTGCACAAGAACGTACCAGACAGGCAGAGGAATGAATGGCAGTGCTCCAGGCAATTAAGATAGCTTCACGCTCTCCACTGTAGCACTTTGCTTTGGGTTGTTCAGACTTTGGCCAGGTTTTACTTATCTAAGGTGACATTTCCCATATTGGGTTTTCCTTGAGCTGAATTGAAGGGAGGATTTTCTGGCCAAAGACATCCCAAACATTCCTCAGCGATGGCAAAAGCCCTTAGTTTTGTCCAGATTAGAAAGCCATTCTCATTGAAATTCTCCTGTGGTCCGGTGCTTTGGGACCTGGGTTTGAAATTTGTAACAGCAGTGACCTTGGAGTCAAGAAACGGCTGCTTCTGATTCCATGTAGGTACGCTCACACACAGCTGTACCAGCACCCTCAGGGAGAAAGGAGGCGCAGGTTGCATGCTCTTGGTAGCCTGGGTTTTACTTTGCAGTCCCTTGGTGAACACACCCCATCCCCTCACAGTCTGCGTGTACCCTCCAACAGGCAGGGCGGGCGGGTGGCAGTGCAGGAACATGAGAGCGAAGCCCAATCCTGCAATGCTCCAGCCTTGCTGAAACAAGAAGTAATGCCCCTGGCATTAGCCCTGCTCAACGTGGTTGGCAAACTTGAAGTTACTGGAGAGGAGAGGGGCTGCACAGAGCTCCTGAATTACCTACAGAGGTATTGGCCCTCAGGCAGCACTGAGGAGGAAGCTTGTATTCAGGGGATGAAGACCAAATTATAAGCTGCAAATCTCAGTAAAAAGTCTGGGAAGGGCTGAAGCTGGATGCAGTAGCCAGAAGATCCAGGCATGGGAGCTGGGAGAAGAGTCCAGCAGTGGGTGCTGACAGTGACCGAGTAAGTGGCAAGAGCAAGAGGAAATATTAACACAGGCAAAACAACAGAAAGTACTGAGTTGAAATAAAAATAAAAAATAAAAAAAAAAGATGGTGGCAGGTAGGGGGTAGAAAATCAAACAGCTCAAGACAACCTGCAACATGAAATATTTCATCCCAAATACTTCTAAGCATAGCATAATTATAAACAGCTGAGAAGATGATCTAAAACAGCACAGAAGTGCTAAGTAGCCTTACTAAAAAGCAGAGCTGGTAACACAACCAATTGCCAATACATTCACAGCGGCAATTGTATAACCGGAGAGGCAGATCTGATATTGCCTCAGAACATCCGTTCTCTAAATTCACTTGTTGAGCATCACAAATGATGCTCATCTCTGCTATTAATTCCCTCTGTGCCTACATACCCAGGGAGCTGTCGGGTTCAGAGAAAGCATTTACCACTCCCCAGTTCCCCATGAGTGCACCCAGCACCATGAAACCGGACAGCAGAAAAGAGTGCAGAAATACTACTCCCACGAGCGCAGAAATCACTACTCAATGAGCTGCCACAAGAGGCCACAGCACCCTCCCATGGGTCAAGGTATCTGATGATACAACACAACGGAAAATAACAAACTCCAGGGGAGCTCCCTGTATAGCACCATTAACACACGTGCCTTTGTGCACTACTAGAAAGTAAAAATTGTCTCATCAGCCCCAGCCTTGCTGTTTTCCGCAAGCGCTGGCCTCCCCTGCGCAGTAGCAGGGCCAGTCTCCAGCTTCCTTGCCCAGGACAAGAGGGAGGACACTGACGGGAGGGCTGGGATGGTGGGGTGCAAATGTGATCCAAACCAGACCCCTTTTCCTTTCCTCTCCCCCCAGCATCATTTCACATCCCCCAAGAAGAAGCCCTTCCCCAAAATCAAGCTGTTCGAGGGGCAGCACTCTGCTGCGCTCGCACAGCATCATCTCCATGCCAAAACCTCCCTTAACAACAACAAACAAAAAGCTGAACCCTAACATGGCAGCTGGTAACCCCAGCACCTCTCAGCCCCACTGAGCCAGGATACAGACCGTACCCACAACTCAAACCTCAGCTGGGCTTTGCTTAGGGCCAAGCCCTGCAGCCCCGCGGGGAGAGGCTGCGGCACTCCAGCTCCTGCTGCAAAGGTAACAGTCGTCTTCCAGAAATTATTATTTTTTCCTCTCTGTATGAATCCAATACACCTGGTTTGGACAGCTGCAGTCCAAACACCAGCATTTAATCACAGTGAAAACCTGCCTTGTTTGCAAAAGAGCAAAGCACCCCGTGCAGCAACAGAGCGGGCTGCCTTCCTGCTCCCAGAGCATCGCACTTCGAAGTAGGGGAGCTCCAGGTGAGGGAGGCCAAAGACCAAACCACACCTTCACCAGCACAACAGCCACGCACACCTGAGATAACCCCTCATGCCCCAGAGACGGGACTGTGCCATGTCATGCCCGACAAAGGCCGTACACCAAGAAAAGAAAAGGTTTTTCCCACCTGGCATTATTATGGGGGCCAGGAAAGGGCTCTGTTCAGGGGGATACTTCAGGCTCCCGCAGCCAGGCCTGTGCTGATCAGCTTTGTACAGTGACCCAGATATGGTCTCTGCAACGGGAATTAGTTGGTACAACAAATACTGCAGCAGGATGCCTGCCCTTAGAGGTGCCGCTTGCTCAGATGCCCATCTAGCGCTTCTCCTGGAGCTTCAGGATCTTTTGGGACTCCACCAGACGAGCAGCAGTCTGGCCCATTTTGAGTCTCATCTCACCTACGGTGGGGTCCTACCATTTCCCCGCAGCTCAGGATATCACTGAAGAGGAAGACGGGGAACTCTCGAGCAGACTTGCTCATGCCTTGGGTACACAGAGCAGACCCCTCTGATGAAGAGGGAGCCTAGGGAAGAATTGCCCAGTAACATACATGACTGGCAAGACCACTGTGAGATGGTCCAGGCTGAGCAAGGAGCACTGTGGCTGGGTAACAGGGAGGAAAAGGAATGCTAAACTCCAGAGATCCTGCTGGAAGATGGAGACTGCTCAGGGCCATAGGCAGAGAGCAGAGACAGCACAATTCCCTTCCCGCCCCTCGTCCCTGCTGCACCTACTGTTGTTAAATTTCATCGTCTGGTGCTTATAGTTCTTGCAATGATGGTAATCATCATGGTGTCTATATTACATTAGGAGGATGTCAGCCTCGGCGCAGCGTCAGGGATAATCAAGCAGGCAGTGATAAGAGCGATACCGGCCTCGCTGACAGCCCGCCAGGACAATCGGTACTGCCTGTACCACACTGTACAGAGCAGGTCACACACCACTGCAGGGATGAGGGGGATGGGGACTGGCACAGGGCACGGGGATGGCCTTCTGGTGAAGCGGCCATCAGCCAGGAAGGTGCTAGATCCCGGTTTTCCCTGTTGAGGAGTCAGGAGGGAGGAAGGCAGCTGCAGGTGAGCAGTGGTGCCGCAGTCCAGTAAGGGCTTTGCAAATCTACCCCATGCCGACTCCCAGAGCTGGTACCTATGATGCCACCAGCCCTGAGGACGCAGCTCCGTGAGCGCAGCCCCAAGCCCAGACGCTCCCTCGGGAGCGGCGCAGGCAGCCGGCTCCCGCGGAGCCTGACCTGCCCCTTGCCACAACCTCTGGCTCGTCCTCAGCGAGCACCACTGCTCCTGCAGCCTGCGGATGTGCTCGAGCACACACAGGAGGCAAACAGCTTGACATTTACTAACCCCATCTCCCTCTCTCCTCACGCAGTGCCACTTCCCTGCTGCGCTCCTTCCTTCCACCTAGCTAATAAAAAAGCAAGCACCCTCTAAGCAGCTCTTCACAGCTCTCCTGCAGAAGCAGGACAGGGAAACACACAGTTTAGCTGCTCCTCAGGGATGGTCAGCTATAATGGAAGCAAACAAACCATAGAACCAGGTCTCCTTCCTTCACTAAAGAGCCTGCTAAAAGACAGCAGTACCACAGAGGACGTCGGGGACGAAAGGGAAGGCAGCCCACTCCACTGCGGATGTGGTGGCAGCTGTTCCAGCGCTCCCCGTCCTGCCCCGTCTGGCACTGGCACCCACGTCTCCCACCCCCTGCAGCACTGGCTGGACTTCTGCTTGCTCAACCCAGGATCGCGAGCCTCTGTGGCTGAGACTTCAGGCCTGCCAGCCCTGAAGCAGACCTGAGACTGCTACGCATAATTTAGCAACTAGACAGGGATAAAGGGCTATGCACAGTTAGCCTGGATTATGGAAAACCTCTCCTGGCCTGGAAAGCTGCTTTTAGTCTTCAGCAGCCCAAACCCTTGTTCGCGGAGCTCTCAGAGCAACAGACCTGCCTGGGTGTCTGCAGAGGCTGAACCTTCTGCAAGGTAATTCAGTACCCACACAACTTCAAACTCGGTCTTCTCCTTTCAGATGAAGTGCTGTAAAAAGAAATCATCAGGTGCTTGAAAACGTAAGGTCTCAACCAGGTTGGGAGCTCTGCCCAGGCACTCCTCTGCACACTCACAGCCGCCTCGATGGTGTGGGTCTTGCTGCCAGGTCAGGGCACAAGCCCACCAGAGCCTGCTATGCTGATGTATGAGAGGGAGAGAACAACTACAGCATCTCAGACAAATAACCAAATGCATTCAGATATCACATGTTCTCTAAAAATATACACTCGTACAGTAAAACAGAAACAAAACAAAAAACCCCAATCTGATCCTTAACTCTGGCTGCTCTCTTCATTACATGGGACATAACAACAAAAGCTTTAGTAAGGAAAACACAGTATTTTTAAAAGGTACGTCAGCTGCTTTCATTCAGGATACATGCAGAAGAGTTTAACCAGTTTGATTAAGTCATGTCTATACAGAACAGCTGTACTTCAGATCAGCATCGTTACAATTGCACCTACGATACCCTAGGAGGTACTGCACCTAGAATACCCTAGGTGCATCCCAGGAGGGATGCTGTCACAGATGAAGATGTACTATTGTGCTATATTTCAGCTTTATACTATTTGTATCAGAATCAGTGCCTCCACACTATGGATCGTACTGGGTTTACCCCGCTGTCCCTAAGAGAACGAAATTATGTTGTACCGAAGCAAGGGACAGGTCACATCAAAAGCTGCATTAATACAGCAGTGCAAATCCTTCCATGTGAAGCTCTTCCAGAAATACATGCTTGATTTATGTTGGTTCAACAGAACTCAATTTCCCACCGGTTTACCTATAAGCAAGGATTAAAATAAATTTTGGAATGAATCGTCAGTTTAACCGAAAGAGGTTAAAGTGCTCTCTGAGGCAGACAGGCAAACGTTGTGCTGAAGCACCACGCTGGACCCACCAGGACAAGCGCAGGGCTCGGGAGGCAGGGGACACCGAAGGAGGGTCCAGAGGAAGGGAACGGAGCGGGAAGCCCAGGTGGGCAGGGAGGGAGGGAGAGTCTCTGCTGGGACTGATGGCTTCAGAGGGTGTGTGGATGACACGAACAGAAGATGATGAAGACTGTTAGGGAAAGATAAAGCAAGAAACTTCTCTGCTTCTCAGACGACCCCTGGACTCTGTGTGGCTGCAGCTCTGCCTTTCCCTCAGTCGCTGGACTGTTTAAAACTTTGTTTTCCTTTATCATGCTGCTTCTTTTCCAAGGCTAAAATATTTAGGACACTGAAATTACAAAAGCTAATACAAAGCCAAAATGGGATCTCACCGGACTCAATTTACCCAGCAGCGAGGAGGATAAGGAAGGGATCACCACTGCTATGAGAAAAGATGGAAAGCATTTCACCCAGCATCTTTTGCCAAAGCACACCAACAGCGGCGGTGCCCAGAGCAGGGCTGCTGCAGCCAGGCAAAGGCTGCTCCCTGTTCCCTGCAAGCACGCCCCAAGCATGCACAGCTCCCTCGCTCGCCCTGCACTGAGCGATGCAAGGCTCTCGGATCCTCAGAGACTTGACTTTAAATAACCAGGCCTCTTTCCCAAAACAGCTTTATCTTCTGTGCCAGAAAAGCTGCTGCTGGGCTGTGGAAAAATGCTATGCTGTGCAGCCTCTAATACTAAAGCTGCCAGACTTATTTTGTAGGCTTTCCTTCGAACTACAGAAGAAAAAGAGTAACAACTACCTTGCGCTGCCTTTTATTCTTATTGATGGCTACCACTGGCCAAATTCAGCTCTCAGCTGCAGTGATGCAAATTTGGGATAACCCCACTGACATGGAATTAAACTAAATCTCTTATTAGAGCTAGAGCAATTGAAATCTAGGCCAGCATAAGTCAGCACTGTCAACAGTTACCCCTACGGTTTTCTGCAGAGTAATGATCTATTTTAAAGAAACTGAACTTTCAGAAAGAGCAACTTTGCAATTCTCTTGATTTACTTTCTGATATAGGTTTTGGGGCTTTCTCTGATCTTCGGGGATTTGTGTTTACAAGCTTTTCTCCCTAATCTCAAGCATTGGCAGCACTTCTGTAAGTGCACAGACTCCTTGGAAGCAAGGCTGGACCCACTTGTCCAACCCATCCCTTTGGCTCATGCCGGATCTACCCAACCTGTGCTGTTCAAAAGCCCTGCTCCTGCCCGCTGGTGGTGGAGAGCCCAGGCTTCCCTGGCTGATGTCTTCCAGTGTTTTTCTAGCCAGCCTGCTAGAAAGTCATTACCTATGTCTACTGTAAAGTCCTCTCTGCTGTGGCACAGGCTCATAAAGCTGCTCCTTGTCCCCACAGGATATGGAGAACACATTTGTAGACAGCTTGCTTCCACGCGTTTCTGGACTCATCCTTTCCCCTGCTAGTGCTTCCTGCTCCCTGAGCCACTGGGGTCCAGAAACAGAGACTTTTAGCAAAAATACACCACATACCTGGAGATTATTAGTAAAGAGGTGACCCTCTGCAAAGTCCTATCAGCTGAGGTTTTCCACTTAGTCCCACACCTCCAAAGCCCCACTGGCAAGACTCGAGCAGCAGCACCAAACCCTCCAGCTGAGAAAGCCAGCCCAGGTTTTAGTTTTCAGCACAGTCTTGGAGGGACACAGGGGCAGGACAGAGACGCACCCACAGAGATCCCACAGGATGTCTCTTCTGAAGGCAACCTCCAGCGATCCAGCATTCCAATGGAGAGACTCCACTAAAAGATTCGGAAACCTCTGCAGCATCACAGAGAACTGGGCTGGGAGGGATCCCATCAGTTCATGTAGTCCAGTCTGTCAGATACCACCAATGGAAGGTAGTATCATGGGTGTGTCACTTCTAACATAACTATCACAGTTATCTCATTCCTAGCGTGTTCCTCTGACCTGTTCTTAAAGGCGTCCAGTGACAGACATCCCTGCGCCTCGCAAGAAAAAATGCTCTGGTGCTTCATGACCCTACTTGAAAACTTTTTTTATGATGCCTAAACTGAAAATCCCTTGCTGCAATTTAAGTGTTCTTGGTGGAAAGACTCAGAATTAATGAAGAACAGGCACTTCTGCCTCGTGCTGCTGTGCACCATTCTACGAAGATTTGTCCTACTGTAGTTTCTACTCTTGCAAGCTAAAAACCTCAAATTTATTTGCTCTTTCCCCACAAATTAAAGCTTTTCATATCCATGGGTTCAAACTACAATTATGGCGACAATTAGGAAATGCTGTTGGTAGATTCTTCACCAGGGTGCTATTCAAAATGGCCCCCAAAATATCCACACATCTGTCAAAGCTCGGCACTTTTGATCAGATGCCCAAACCCAGAACTTTGGGGGAAAAGAAAATACAGCTCGGGAGTGAAGTGGGGGGAAAAAACAGAGCAAAACCAGAGCCCAAGTCTTAAGCATAACAAGGCACACGTTTTTTGATAGAAGGCCAGAAAGACAGTACGAGAGTGATCAGACAGGAATTGCAAGAGCAGATTTGAGGAATTCTGGGATGCCAGGTCCTCATTTCATTGCTGACAACAGCGGGGCAATGACAGGCTGCAGCCTGCCGTGGAATACTAGAGCAGGAGGTAAAGGTTAGCAGAGATGTGCAACAGCATAACTGCAGCCATGGGGGGCTTCAAAGGCATGCATCTGTGCTGTGTCCCACCCTTTCCCATTCCTCCACCTTCCTCATCTTCACAACCTCCAAAATATGTGATTATGCCAAAGAAAAACTGCAGTCGTCAGTCAGATGCGCCTGCTAAACCCAGCCTGCTGCTGCAGCCCCCCACTCCAGGCTATTTTCGCGCAGGATTTGCTAGCACGCAGCTTCCCAGTGCCATGCAGGTGCAGCCGTCACATCCCAGCCCTGACAGCCTGCTAAGGAGCCCTTCAAATTAAAGAGAAAATACAGTAGGGACCTCTTAGCAAGGCAGTAAATCACCCTCCCCCCTCCACCAGCCATCTTCTCAATCAGCTACTCATTTAACTGTAGCAAGGCACAGGGCTGCCTGCCATCATCGTGGAAAGGACCAGACACGGTCTCCTCCTCGGTGGGGAGCAGAGCGTAAGCGTCCCATAGATCCACCCTTCACAGACCCCAGGAGGTTTCCAACACGCAGGCGCTCACCCGCTGGGCTGCAGACAGAAGTTGCTCCCTGCTGCATCATCTCTCGCCAACAACGCCAAGTGCCCTCCCTGCCACTACTTGCTTGATCAGCATTTCTGGGGGTTAGCGATGATAAATTCTCCTCCATCAGCCCTGAACAGTCCAGCAGTGACTCATGGGCTCTCCCATCCTCTCCCTGTTATCAGCCAGAGCAGGTCAGCTTCAGCTCTTTGAAGGGTGGTCCTCAAAATGAGAGAAGAACAAAGGCAAAAGCAAACACTCACCCTTTGCTAGATATAGCTGATCCATATGACTAGCGTAGGTGACTTGCTCACCAGGAGATCCATTACAGGCTTGGGACAGAGAATGAAGGGTAGCCTCATTCTTTCCCAGGCAGAGCCAGACATACAGGCTTTGCAGAAGCAGGTATATATGGAGAACAGAAACTCACAGCCCATATTGGCTGAAGAGGAGACAGCAGGATGATCTGCAATCCTAGCATCACTCCTAGCAGCCAACAAACTCTGCCTATGTACACTGCTAAGATTGCAAGAGGGCCACCCCAGAGATGGGGAAGAACTTGGTCCCCAGGTCCCCATTGTCGCGGTTTAACCCCAGTCAGCAACTCAGCACCACGCAGCGCCCAACTTACTTCCCCCCCACCCAGTGGGATGGGGGAGAGAATCGGAAAAATAAAAGTAAAGCTCGTGGGTTGAGATAAGAACAGTTTAATAGAACAGAAAGGAAGAAACTAACGATGACACCAGTAACAACAAGAAAGTGGCAATAACAATAAAAGGATTGGAATACACAAGATAAGTGATGCACAATGCAATTGCTCACCACTCGCCGACCTGTGCCTGAGCCGTGCCCCGCTTGCCGCCCCCCCCC
>JAVKLA010000036.1:5804072-5822476 GCA_034782735.1 Sagittarius serpentarius | reverse complement strand
CAGCCTTCTTGCTGGCTGGGCAGGAGAAGCTGAAAAGTCCTTGACTGAGTCTAAACCCGACTTAGCAACAACCAAAAACATCAGGGTGTTATCAACCTTCTTCTCATACTAAACCCAAAACACAGCACCGTACCAGCTACTAGGAAGAGAATTAACTCCATCCCAGCCGAAACCAGGACACCCACACACCCCAGGATTAGCAGGGTGCAGGGAAGCACCCTCAATGTGAATGCCAGTGTTGGGCCAGAGGGAGCCAGCACCCCCAGAGCAGCCAGAAGTACTCACTCTGACCTACCCAAACACCACCACATAAATCTGCGTGCACACTTGCATCCCCACTTGCCTTGTCCTCTCCTCCTGCTTCAGTTCATTCTCAATATTTGAGGGCTCTAGTCCCTGCTGTCCCAGCCCTTTCCCCCTGCACACAAGCACGTGCTCACAAACACAACGCCAAGCTGCAGACCCATCTGTTCTTACAGGAACAGCTCCCCACACAGCTCTGCCTGTGCACTTTGCTGTTGACACAAAGCACTACTTCACCTCCACACCTGTGCTCTCCCCACGGTGTGCGATCTTAATTAAGCTTTAGACACAGGTGGGGAGCAATTGTCTAGCACTTATGGCTGGGAGGGGACTCGGTCTGTATTCCCCCTTTGCCACATGCACGGTACCGATCTGCCTGCGTGATCACTGGCAAATCACCTTCTCGTGTCTGCACGGTCTCGCTGACCTCCCGCTTTGAAAGAATTTATCTTTAATTTTTGTGATGTGTTGTGGAAGCCTTAGAGGAAAGGTAGCACAGGAATGGAGGAGAGATATTAATACTCCACCAGGAGCCTCTAGGGACCAACCAGTACATTAAAGCCACTACAAGCAGAAAAAAAAAAAAATCTTGCATGGCTCAAGCCAGACCCCCAAAGCACTTGCAGATTTTTTTCAGTACTTTCCATCAGCATTAGGAAGCACATATGTGGCCTGTCATTACATATCCAGAGCAATGGCCCTGCCACTTGGATCTAAGACAACATAACAAGGGGAGAGCAGGACCAGGGATGGATTCAGATCTACCCGGTGTAAGAAAAGGTTGCATCAGGCACCGTGTATGGTGAAGTATTAGTCTCCTGCTGTTCCAGCATAAAGTTAATCAGGGACAGAAATTAATCCCTCCTGACAGCATGTTGCCAATTTCTGATTTCATCCCCGTTTGCTTGTAGCTTATCATCAAGGGAATGAGAAATTGTAGCACGGACAAGCCTGCCACATGCCCCCTCCTTTGGTAAAGGCTCACACGCACCAGCCACGGGTTCACGTACACTCAAAGCAACACATCCATGCTCTGCGTGCTACCCTCACATCCATACACATTCACCCACCATTACACAGGTAGACGCAGTGAAAAGTTACGCGTACGCTTAAGGCAAAATACATGCCCAACCATCAGCTTTACTCCAAAACAGTGGGAGGGAGGGAGGGAAGGGAGGAAAACAAGAACAAGAAAGAAATCCTCTCCCCAGAGGGATGGTGCCAGAAGAGCAAAGTGGCATTTACAAATCATAAGCATTCCCCTTCCCCACTCTCTGCTCCTTTGCCCAGAATGTTAATTAGCATTACTAAACAGCAGCGGCAAAAGCTGAAACCCAAGCACCTTCAATTGCTTTAAAGGAAACCTGGTTGGGAATTCTTTCAGATGAGACATTTAAACTCAAATGGTAAGACATCTGATGGCGATGTAGCAGGTGCTTTTTAATGCCACCTTATAACTTTCCTCCTAAAACTAGGGAGTGAGTTCCAAGAAGAAAACTATCATTTCCCAGGGCCGTAGGAGTCTGCCTCCTGTTCCAGATGTCAGGGTTTTATTCTGCAGCGTATTCTCCCAAGCCCAGTGGATCACGGATCGAGGCCTGCAGCACGGCAGAAGCACCCTCCTCACTCTTGCAGTCCTGAAGCACGTCAGTGCGCTCCAGGCTGGGCAACCCCGAAGGCTGCTTTGCAGTGGAGTTTAGCTGATCACATAATAGAAAAATGGGTTTGCAATTATATTCATAAATAATAGTGCTGCCTTGGTTTTGTGTCATAAATAAAACTCAGATGATTATATAGACCACATATATCTTTGTGTGTTTGGATGATCAATATACATCTTAAAGCATCACCAAATTTTAGCCACAAAAATTGTAGCAGGAAACATGCTTCACAATTTGCTTCTCCTTTTAGTGCTGTTCACTTTCCTACCATTTATAAGTCTCCTCATCCAACTTATCAAAACACTACTGTCATCATCAGAAAAACGTTCTGCCCCGAGTGATCGATGCCACGTTTCCGGCACACCCAGTGCCATAGCTTACATAGCCAGAAGGAACCTGTACCTGATATCTCCTGAATAACACAGGCAACTGGACTGCTGGCATTAATTCTTGCTGAAATGAGAAACTCGACAACATCCCATGGACTGAAACAATTGGTCTTACACACGTGGACAGCAGTTGTCAGTACCAAACCCACGCACAGCTCCACATCCCAGCTAGGGCGCCCAGATTCTCTAGTGAGGGTCTCAACCTCAGCTCCCACACAAACAGTCAGCGAACATGCCGTCATCTCAAAGGGGTCCCAAAACAACCCCACACCAAAGCCAAAAACAACAAAAAACCCAGTGCTGTCTCCCCTCTTTGACAGCAGAGCATGCACAGCGTAGGAGCATCCTCTGCAATGCGTTGCAGGAGCATTCAGCCCCATTACCTTAGAAACTGAAGAGCTGTTGTGAAATAAGCGCAAGAGGAACTGGGGGAGGCGGGGAGCAGACCAGACTCTCGGCCGTAAAACCATTTAGGAGCGCTAAAGCACGCTCTCAGCCACTTGCCAAGTTCACAGGGGAATTGCTCTCTTCTCTCCCTCCGACAGACTCAGGCTGCAGATCAGAGACCTCCAGTAACCAGTCCCTGCAACCCAGCCTCCTGCCTCTGGCAAATCCATGGCGAAACAGGTATTTCTCACGTCTCCTGCTAGTGTGGGGTCCTGCCCTCCATTGCCTTATTTTTCCAGGCCCTCTGTCAGGCTGAGGAATTTCACAAGTAAGTGGTTTTGCATGGGGCTTACTCAACAGGACATAATTGACTCTTGTTGCAAAGAATTAAGTGCTCTCAATAGAGATGTCCATTTTTAATGCCTTTTTTTTTTCCCTACTAATGAATTAAGCCAAGATAACGCGAAGTACTTCCCAGATGAGACTGACTGTCAAGCGGATGAGGATTTTATCAATAGATTCCCCCTCCCCCCTTTTTTAAAGCTCAATTCAGAAAAATCATAATAAAAAAAAGATACAAGCAACCAAAAATGCCTTTTCCTCCTTGAAAAAGCAAAGAGTAATCTCTCCAGGAGATTCCTTTCACAGCTGTATTAGTTATTACTGCCTCTGCATGGTTTCTAGTTATGTGTGCATTTGAAGAAAAAGGGGAAAAATGCCCGAGTTCACAAAACTCCTTTATCTCAGCATCAGGATGCTTCGGTGAACTTTCTGAATGAAATGACCCATAAAGTGATTAACAGTCTATTAACTTGAAGGGCAAGTCACACTACCACCAAAGAAAAGCAACACACTCTTTCTAGACACGCTGGGGAGTTCATTTATGGACACTAATGTCCTCGTTGGTTTTTTTTTTCCCCTTCTCCCCTTTTTTAAATAAACACATGCTTCCATTTTGTCCTACTCTTCTCGCCTCCCCACAAGCCCTTCCAACCCATGGACCAGGATCCAAACCTACCACAGACATTGCTTTCTAAAAATCACCCCTCTGAATTGCAGAAAACATGCTCTCTATCTCGACTTGCTCCAAAAACCCCTCACATGCAGCCTGGAAATGTCAAGTGCTGTGGCTCCTATCATCTGTTTGCTAGATTTCAAATGCTTTTTCAGATCTTCCTGCGCCCTGCTACTCAAAGTCCCTCTTCTTGTCTCTGTACCTCGCTCATGGTGCAGAAAGAGGCCCACCATCCCTCACCCCTTTCGCAAGCAGCTCAGGACCCCCAGAGGGAGGAGACCACAGTTCCTGCTGGGGAGACTATCCTGGTTATGCAGGACCTCCAAGCTGCATCTCCAGTTGCAGTTCCCCACACAAGACAGGGACCTGAATTGCAGCCTATATGACTGTCTGGCCAGGCTCATGTCGCTTTCTGGAGAAGGGAAGGAAGGCAGGGAATGAGGATCGCCTCTGCAGCATTTCATACACAGAAGTTCTGCAGCAGGTAGGTAGGAAAAGGATGGGACATGGCACAGCAGAAGAAACCATGGCTGGGAAGCTGGGCTGATCCGCTCAGGAATTCAGCACAGTCTGCACGGCTGGGCTGGACAGATGCTGGGTTGAGCTGAGGAGTTTTGCACAGCAGATGGTCAAGGAGCCGTGATTCGCAGGTAATCTAATAATCAAGTAGTCGTATCAGTGAAGATATGAGCCCTGGGGTCACGAGGGGTTGGCACACTTCCCCCATTTCTGTAGAAGTCATGGGACAGTATAAAGCAAGGACATTAACTATTTAGCTGTCAGCTACAGCCAGCAGCAGCTTCCTTCAGGAAAAAAAAAAAAAAAAAAAAAAAATCACTGTAGGGCACAACCAGGAGCCAAAGCTACCTTGACACTCACCCTTACCCCAGTCTCCACAATTGGACCAAGACACGATGCAACGCTACGGCCAAGGGGGCTGCCACCTCCTCCCCTTCTCCCCTACCACAGCCCTGGTGCTGACACAAGCAATGGTGTAGCTCTGCAGCAACTTTGCTCAAGTCACTGATCCAAATAAACTAACCCTCTCAAAATTTCCAGTTGGGAATAAGCCATATCAAACTCTGAGCACATTATGCCAGCTTGAACCCCTCAGAATGACAGGATTGACTTCTTCACCCTATGCCGCTGCGCCAGACACAGGAGACCTGTGGTACCAGAAGGGAGGAGGAAACAGAAAAATCCCAGGACAAAGCCCTCCAGTGAAAATAAAAAATATGTTTCTAGAAGCGATGAAATGCCAGTACTCACTCTATATAGCCCCCAACAACAAAAAAAAAACCCGTTCAGATTTTTTTTTATTAACTGTCACAAAATGATGTAATGCATATAGTGTAATTATGCTTAAGTGCTTTCCATGTTAAATGTCATTTCAGTTATCACTTTTTAAATGCAATTTTTATTGAGTGCACAATAATAATTTAGCAAGTAAACAGGCAAGTTACAAGAAAAGAGTGGAAGTGCAGGGGGAGGTGGGAAAGCCTCAAGTGTGACAATGAAATGCACTGGGGTACATGGAGCTGTTGCTTCTGAAAGCTCAGAAAGAAATATAAAAAAAGCCATAAATTACAAGGTTGCAAAATGCAATAAATTACAGCCTCTACAAAAGGCAGATAATGGAAATGAGAAAGGATAGAGGGAAGGGGGAGGAATCTACATAATTTGTCACCATTGACCCCAGACATCTGCACAGCCTGCAAAGAGCACTGGAAATATTTGGGTGTTTCAGTCTCCTCACAAAAAACAGTCCTCAGAGGCCAGCCTGGGGGTCAATTTTAAGGATGCTTCCCCTCTATTGGCACAAACACAGGAGTTCTCCCCCAAACATGCAGTCTTCGCTGCATCAAACGTACCTTGGGGAAACCAGGGGAACTCTAGGCAGAAGACCAACAGCCCCACACGTTGTAGAAGCTAAAGGCCATCAGTCTGCCAAGCCAGCGGGAAAAGGGTGCAAGGAAGTGCTGGCACACTCAGCAGGGAGAGGTACGAATGCACTTAATCCAGCCATTAAACACAGGCTTTCAAAGATACGACCCTTGCTCCTCCCCCTTTCCCTTTGCAGGAAAAGTCCTGGGGGCCTTGGTGGACACCAAGTTGACCATGAGACAGCAACGTGTCCTTTCAGTAAAGAAAGCCAACGGTACCCAGGTCTGCTGTAGGAAGAGGCCAGGAGGTCAAGGGAGGTGATCCTTCCTCTCCACTCAGCACTGGTAAAGCCATCCCTGGAGTGCTAGGTCCGGTTCTGGGACCCCCAGTGCAAGGGAGATACAGAACTACTGGAGAGAGTCCAGAAAAGGGCCATTAAGATGGTTAAGGGACAGGAGCATCTCACATACAAGGAAGGGCTGAGAGAGCTGGAACTGCTCAGCCTGGTGAAGAGAAGGCTGAGGGGGATCTTATCAGTGTCTATAAATACCTGAAGGGAGAGTGTAAGGAAGATGGAGCCAGGCTCTTCTCAGCGGTGCCCCGTGACAGGGCAAGAAGCAATGGACACAAACTCAAACACAAGAGGGTCCATGAAACCATAAGGAAACACTTGATTCCCCCCGACCCGTGAGGGCAACCAAGCACTGGAACAGGTTGCCCAGAGAGGTTGTGGGGTCTCCCTCCTCAGAGATATTTAAAACCCATCTGGACACGGTCCTGAGCGATCCACTCTAGGTGATCCTGCTTGAGCAGGGGTGTTGAACCAGATGACCTCCCGAGGTCCCTGCCAGCCTCAACCATTCTGCAATCTGTGATTCAGCCACCTTCCCAAATCCATACAATTGACCCCAGCTTTAGCACTAGAGGGTGAAACTTTTACTGCCATTAAAGCTACATGTAGCTGCTGAACCAAAGATGGCAGCAAAGACAGACCACCTTCTGCAGAGCAAGCGGGAGCTGGCAGCCTGGAGACAGCCCCTTGCTATGAGAAAACACATTCACTTGAGAAATGCTCTTCAGCAGCAACACGTGCCGGCAACGCCAAAGCTGTTCAGAGGAAGACAACAAGCCACTTTTCAGGAGCGGAGGGCAAGCGCGGGCGAGATGGTGCCAGGTGCTGGGAGGCACAGCTCCCTATCGATTTCACAGCTGGCTGGGTCCCCAGGAATCAATACCCTTGGGGTTTCAGGATTTTCAAAACAAAGCCACCGACAGAAAGGAAAAACCCACTAGAGTAAAACCAACAAACAAAACGAAGGCAGCCAAGTTCTGAGAGTGGAGATGAGCAGGATCTTAATCTCTGGAAAATTAAATCAGAAGAAAATGGAACAGGCACAGATTTTGGCTGACAGAAAGCATCCTCCTTTCAGGAGCACGTGTGCCAGGTTTATTTGATTAAAACTCTTCAGGATGGAGAGATATGGAGAAGGGAGTGTTTTCATTACTGAAGTGGGAGTGAGGAGGAAGAGGCGGCCTATAGTTGCTACAGGACCATTTTCAGTACTGATGGTAGCAAACAGTCCCAGTGGATGGGAGTAAAATGATTTTACAGGTTATTATCTCATTCCCTGGGGACGGAACTTTTTTGCAGGAACTGGGTGCAGGCTTCCTGGTGTCCATCTGAGCTCTGGGCTTACACTGCAAGCTCTGAAATAGTCTGGCAGTTGCTTGTACTGCCTCCAGACCTCAGGGAAGAGAAATCCAGCCTCAGTGCTTGGAGGGGTTGACTGGAAGGCTAAGATGAGTCTTTACTACTGCAGTGGCAAGCCCTGGACATTCCTCAGCCAACGCCGAAGGGCTAGGACAGGCTGGACATTGCCAATGGCACCTCGAGGGCCTTCTTGAAATGAGTTTGGCAGGGCTCAGCTTAACTTCCAATCTGTCCACTCTTTTCTCTCTGTCTAATCCAAGTCCCGCCTTCTAAACACCACCAGAAGAAATGCCTGGGCAGCATCACGAGCATCAGCCGAGGGAAGAAACCAGCTTCTCAGCCCATGCAGACAGACAGGCAGAGGGAAACGGAAGCCTGCCTCACTTGTGCTCATACCTCCATTATAGGAAGAGAGGCTAAAGAAACCCAGGCAGCAGAGCTAGCCGTGAAAGGCAGGTCATGCCAAGGCAAGCCAGCAGGGCACGGGCAGGCAAGCACACACAGCAGAGCCACTAGCAAGCACCGCGGCCCTGATGCCCTTCCAGCACTGGTAAACCAGTCTCCTCAAAGCGAGGGCTGAGATCTCCATGGTCCCCTCCCTCTCTGCATTGCTCCCCGAGAGGCCCTGCCTCCTGTGCTGATGTGCTCCAGCACAAGTCGCTAATCAGGGCACAGCAAGAGCCAGGACTTGCAGGCACTGGGCTCCAGCACTTTTTTCCCCAGCAGGAGCAGAGTGCTAGCACTTCCCCTGAATTTAAAAAAAAAAGCTTCTCAAGCTTCTCTGTTTCAGATGAACTGGGGGAAAAAGGCTTCAAAGGTTTCAAAAAAAAAATGAAGCAGAAGGTTAAAGGGAAGGCAGTTTCCAAGGGAAGAACAGTTAACCCCAGGGTCTGAGTGGTCCTGCCACCCCCTCCTCCGTGCTCCGCTCCCTAAGCTCAAATTGCACTGCAGAATCAAAATGACTGTCTGCCTGCAGCTCCTCTGCCTGCAGGTCCCCCGCTCAGCCGCATCCCAGGAGCTCTCTGCCACCCACATCCCTCCTCTTCCCATGCCATGGGCACTCTGCTCTTCTTTCCCAGCTCTCCCTTGGTCCCGCTTCCAGAGGAGACCAGCTAACAAGGACAGTGCTTTTAGAGCCCCCTGAGCTTAAGTTCATCAGCTCTGTGATGCCAAGTGGAACAGAGTCACTGAACTTTACTAGAGACGCCCAGAGGTGCTGCCAGCCCCAGCAGCTCACGCCAGCCTCTCCTGCAGACAGCCCCTCTGTTGACGCTGGCGGCCACGAGGTCAGGACGCTCCTCTGCTAACAAGTCACTGTCCCCCACGCATGGGGAAGGGGCAGAAGTAACCCTCCCACTGGTGACTGCCTTGAGGCAAGCAGGAACCAAAACACAAGCCAGAATCCTTCCAACGAGATCGCTGTCCAACCCCTCTCCAGTCCCTTCAAGCCCCCACATCTCCATGCTGTCCTTGCCTTCACCCTCACGCGCTAAGCAACACGAAATATTCTGCAATTCTCCCCATGGCAATCGATTCCAGTGCTGCTGAAGATGCACTGGTTTCTCCCATGTCTAACGGGCCAGGATAAAGCAAAGCCTGTCCTTATGCTCCTTTTTCTCCTGCCCTGCTCTCTGCCTCCATGGCAGAAAGACCTCTCTCTGCATGTGGCCAGAAGACTGTAACCCTATTGGAAAAGTCTGCTCTGTAACCCCTCAGCCTCCAATCTATACAGACAATAGCTACAAAAGCAATTTACCATCTCATTTCAGGATTCTGCCAGCAGCTACAATGTGGAAATGAGGGAGGCTGGTCTCTGTCGCAGCCCTTAAAATACTTTGACTCACTTTGGTCAGGCTTACCCACCTGACATAGCTGCCAGCGCCACATTGCCCTTACCCAAAGCACTCTGGCACCCACAAGGACAGGTTTCCAAGGGTTTGGTACCTGGGACAGGATTTTTACAAGGTTTCCACATGGGTAATGAATGCTAAATAAGGGCTTGGGCACAGGAAGCCGGAAAATCCATCACCTGCCCAGTAACCCTATATCTGGTCCCTACCTGTTCACGCCTCTGTCCATGACTCATTCCCACAGTGCTACACCAGCTAGAAACGGTGGCCTTTTGGTTGTCTTGGTCACCCCTCGGAGCTGCTAATTCCCCCTCCCATCTCTTTCCTTTCCTGCCCTTGTCCAGCTCTCCCTGAAACATCAAGGAGACAGAATCATCCTACCAGCTCTTGATTTTGGGAGACAGCGAGCGATGGCCCAAAAGCAATCAAAACAGAGGGCACAGAGCAGAAAAGCAGGAAAGCTGGAGTCAGGCTAAATAAGTGGTGCACACTTCCAAACAGCCCCTTCTGGGGCAGGCTTCCTCCCAGCAGTGGCTGTCCCCTCTTAGCATTTTGGGAACGGGGGGTATAGATTAGGGCTGCTGAATGTCCCCATGAAAGTGAGCAGAAATCAATGATGTGCCATTCGAGCCCTTGAGATAATCCTATCTAATCAAACAGACCCAGAGAAAACAGCATCTTACGGGCCATAAAACACCAGAGACTTATTCCCCTCATAAATACTGAGCTGACACCACCACTGCAACAGCCCCTTTGGCTCTTCCTTCCTCCTCTCCCATCCTTCCACTTGAACGCTCGGCTGCTGACAGCTCCTAATGACTTGGACTCCGATGCAGTCCCTGACTGCCTAATCAGGGTTACATTAATGGAGCGGTTATCTCATCCAGCCTGATCCCAAAACATCCTCAGCAGAGCAGTGCCCATCCCCAGCACATCAGGGATATGGGTACTTTCGGCAGCAGCCCTTGGCTGGTGGGGTCCAACTCCACAGCATGAAACAAGCCTCAGGCAGCCCAAGGGAAATTGTGGCTCCGCTCAAGCCCACAGCAGAGCGGCTGATGTTTTGTTCTCGTTCCAACCTTCAGGGTCATAACAGCGGCCTGTACCCTGTCCCTACCCCTTCTCCCACCAAACCTTCCTCTCCAAGAGCCATCAGGAGTTACCCCGAGCACATGACCCTAACGAGGCAGTCTTCTCGCACCTTCTAGTTTAGGGTGAGGACAAAGCACGCATGAGCCTTATGAACATGATGAGCATCAAATGCAGCTTTAGCTGAACCCCACGTAGAACAGAATAGAATATTTGGCACTTTTCCTCTGATATTGGGTCTCCAATTGCTGTCCCAATTATTACCTTAAAACTGTGTGCTAAGGTAACTCCTCGCAAGCCCTGAATGCTTGGCAACGCACACCCAAAGGCAACCAGTGACACGCACATGTCACAGCCAAACGATGTTCTGACAGAGGAGATGGCCTGACACTTCCCTGCCTGCTGCCATCCAACATACCTGAGGTCGCCTGCCAGTACCTGCGACACAGACGCTGCGAACAGGAAGCTGCTGAGTTCCAGGACATTTCTGCAGACAGGCTTACCAAGGAAGGTGACACGTCCTAAAGCTGAAGGAAAACACTGATGGTCCTCCCACGCGTGAATGGAGAAGTTCCTCACCAGAGACTTGGCAGCTCAGGTGCAGAGGGCTACCTCAGGAGCTGCCTGAAAGCAATCCTTCCCCTATTCTGCATAAGGAGAGGGCTACTGGTGGGACTGTACCCATGCAGACTCCTCTGGGACTCTACCCTGCCTGGAATAGCCCTCCTGTAGGGTTTAGTCTTGTTCCCCAGCTTCACCAGCTTTGGCTTCCAAATTCCCAGGAGCCTCCCAGTGTGTTTAGTCTTTCCCATGAGGAAAGCTCTACATACTAAGGAGAAATCCATCTGCTTCCTAGAAAAGCAGGATGCGGCATGCAGCTGGGAGAAGGTTTTGGGACCTTTTCCCTCCTACTTCTTCTGCAGGTTAATGGAGTTTACCACTGCTCCGCCAGCACTGCAAGCCTCCCTGGCACCCCTTGTGCCTCAGGGGGCTCTAGAAGAGCCCTTTCTCAATCTTCCCTCCCCTCAAACAGGGCAAGAAGTGTGGGAATAGCAAAGCCAAGGGGAAAAAACAACACAACAAAGCACTGTATAATCTGCATATTTCACCATTTGGCGGAGGGGATTTTTTAATCATTTAATAGTTTTAATCCTTTATCAGATGCTCATCTAAGAGGATTTTGCTGCTCATACAAGATTTGGTACAAATTCATTTGCAGTAAATATACTCATTTAGCAAGTTGATTTCCCGCCTGGGCACTGAGTGGGGCAAGTTGGCTGCTACTCGACAAAGGTGGCAAGACCTTGCTGGAACTCCTCCATGCTGTATTTCTCCTGATTTCTGCAAGCCAGCATCTCAGCTATCGGAGAAAAATTACACTGGTCATCCTCACAGCTTAAGGTCCCGCAGATAGCAGGGCACACCTTCCAACAGCACTCAGTCCTGCCCCCTGCAGCCACATGTGATGTGCAAATGCTTACCCTGCCCTACTGACTCAGTACTACTGGAGACTTGCCGACCCCTACACCGGTAACTAAAGAGGACCACAGCACAGGCTACAGCACTGCCCCACCACCATCCACACCAGAGCAGACACTCACGGCCCAGAATCCCCAACATAATTTGGCAAAGAGACAGTCCAGGTGAGGTTACTTTGTTCTGGGGAGGAGAAGTCAGCCACAAGGACATGAACCAGGCCGTGCCACTTGTCTTCAGAGCCAGAGAATGGGACTGGCTTATTTTACTTATTAGGACAGATAAAATGTCGAACGAAAACCACAGGTGTGAGGCAGCAGAGAAGGCAGACTCACAGTGCAGGCTGCTGCAGCTCTGAAGCGGTAGGCTGCAACTCAGGGCAGCTGGGTTTTGTTCCATCCTACTGCACTACTGACCTACCCACCTCCTCTTCTGCCACGTGGCTGATGGTCTCTCGAAGCCAGCCCAGCAAAGCCCTGCTGGCAGTGCCAGGCGACTGCAACACACGTTGTGAAGGGCTGCAATATTTCATTGCATCTGCAAGGGACACTCAAAAACACAGCCGAGCCATGGCTGCCCCACCAGAACCCCTCTAGCTGGCCTCTTGTGGGATAAAAGCTGTCCCCTCTCCCAGGACACAGAGCACATACATGGAAGTGAGGATGTGCACGCACACAGAAAAAAAAAAAAAATCATTTAGTCAGTGGATTCTTAACTGCCCATGGCAGAGGGCCTGCCTGTATGACCAAGGCTGCATCAGATGTGTGCTCCAGCAGGCTGTACTTCGCAGAAAGGCATCAAACCCACAGCCTCAAAGGACTCAAGATACCACAAATGAAACCATTTGTGGCTCCCAAAGGAGATGCACCCACCTGCCACGTTTGCTCAGCAGAAAAAACAAAGGTGACAGAGATGAAACTTGCCAAACAGTTTCACCTTCGCTTAAAGCAACACCCGTCACATCCAGCAAGAAGGAGCTATCTTGGGTGTAAATCTGACAGGAGTGATTCTGGAGGCCACCTGAGACACAGGACTTCAACAGTGAGTATCACCTTACTTGCTACCTGCCAGCATCAGCTCATGCCAAAGACTGTAAATCTGCTTTCCCAAAGACAAAGGAAAACACAACTGTAACTAAAACATCCCCTCTTGTCCACAAAACCTGCTGTGACAGTAGCTGCCCAGTAACACCTGTGTTCACTGCAGCCCAACACCAGAGAGAAAACCAGGCAGCTGAAATCTCCAATTCTCAAGCTATTTTGAGGGAAGGAAATGGAAATAAACACTAGAATGAATTTATAGCCTTCTGAGGCTCTCTTAATTCACAGGTGGCCAGAAGATATAATCTATATTATAAGAGCTATGTGCTCTGTATGCATGCAAGGCAACTGTTGAGGCACAGCAAAGGCTTTCCACCTTGAATACAATTCATAGGATGTAATGATACTTCTTTAGATGGCTTAAAGCTACAGCAAGAGCCTGCTGCAGGGGTGATCGTTTCTCAGGTTGTTTGTGCGTTTCAGTTGCTTTATGTGTTCGCTTTTGGCAAATACTTAGAAATATCCCGTAGGAACTGAAGCTGGATCCCCCAAATGCTAACTCCATGATTAACCAATGTGTTGTTCCACCGCCAGCCTCTCTCCTCTCATCTCACAACCTCTGATCTTCATCTAGAGAATGGAAAGAAAAGTTTCCCCTTCGCCACAGCTGTCGGGGAACGCACAAATCCCTCTTACCTATCTTTAAGGCCAGTACAAAGGGTCCCTTTAAAATGAAATGACACAAAGTATTTCCCTGACACTTTATAACCTCTTAGGGCAAAAACGGAGAGCCACACTTTTGTGTTCACAGACCAGGGAAGATGACAAGCAGCATCAAAGCCAGCACAACACTGTTTTTTCTGGGTTGTAACATCTTACCATCCAAGCATCTCGGCCAGACAAGGGGTAAGAGCCGGAGGGGGTGAGGGGGTTGTCCTCAGCCTCTGTGGAGCTGCCAACAAACCAAGTCACAATGAGGCACGGCTTTTGGGTGGAAGTGTCAATCAAAACACAGGAATGATCTTGGCTGGATTTACGCCAGGAGCTTCCACCCAGCAAGATACCTTCCTTTCTCTGGGACACCACTGACACAATCCCAGATGCACGGTCAGCTTTTTCGACAAACGTCAAAGCAGCTTTTTGGCTCCCCAGTATGCAAGTCCTGCTATAAGCACTGTGGGGCACAGAGCACACCTCCCTGGGCAAGCAGAGCGCACCACGTGTGCTGCAACCAGGCATAAATTCTACTGGAGCATAAATAAGTCACAAAAATATTGTGCCCAGTTCAAGCCATGGTTAATTCAAACAAGCCCACCAGTTTTTGACAGCTCAGTTCGAATGCTCTGGTGCTTGAAATGCAAAATACAACATAGTCCATTACCCTGCCTCTGCAGAGAATTATATCTTGTTTTTTGTAGTTTATTCAACAAATCCAATAGACTGATACTATCCTATTCCCTCTGCCCTTAAGACAATCCAAGAATCTATTTACTTTCCTCTTCCCACATGGATGGCAACAGTGATAGGTGCTTTGGGAGAAAGAATGCCCACTAACATTTATTTATGGTCCAGCAGTAGCTGCAGTGTGCTGAGGGCTGCCTGTGCGCACAGCGACATACACTCCCTGCCCCGCACCCTTACAGTTCCTAACACTTCCTTACCATTTATCTTTGGGATAATAAGGGCCTAAGAAAAGATTTCCTGGGGTAAACTGCCTTCTGCACCTCTCCAGAGTACCTTGCGTTGGCCCCTTCCAAAGCCCAGGCACCAACCTAGACCAGTGCAATCCAATTTTGGCAATTGTTATACCCCCTTTTCTGGATGGCCAATCTAAGGCATGAAAAGGTGAAGGGCTTCAGCCCTGATGAACAAAACAAGCCTTTAGCCTTTAAAGTATGCTTTCTGCTAGAAGCACACAGCCAACGACATTTTGAGTCTCAAGAGCTGCGTCTGGCAGCACCTGGGAAGAAGATGCCCGGGGAACTCACTCAGAATCACAACCAAGGCAACGTTCTGCTCTTTCACAAAGCTGCTGAGCTTCAAACCACTCAAAAGGCCAAACAACCCTCAAACAACTGGGATGTCTTTAATCCACAGCAAGATCCAGATCAAAATGTAGACAACAGCTGCTGCTTGGTACAATGGACAGGCTAAGCTCCAGCCCAGGATGCAGCCCTGCTCATATTTCTGCAGGTCCAGAGGCTGATTCAAAAATCCGCAGTTTAGTGCTTTTACCTCTCTGCATAAATATATCTGATGCATTCAGGTAGCAATGTGTATGTGCCACCTCCAGGGAATTTATTTTTCCCCCATTTGCCAAGATAAACAGCATACCAAGCGTGAAGGGGGGAGGAGACAAGGCTGATTTAAGTGATTTCACTTTGCAATTTTCTGTGTTCTTTTTAAGTTGCTTATCCATTTCAGCGCTCAATATTCGGTTCTTTCTCTAATTAGAAAATCGCTAATCTGCTCTGAAAAATGTAAAAGTGAGTCTTGCTTACGTGCATTGCTTGGAATATGCAAGTGTGTTGGGTTTTGTGTTGCTTTCAAGCTCTTTTTAAAAAGCTTCTGGTGTCTCCAGCTGGCATCACTTGCTCCTGTTGATCCCTCCCCCAGTTCACGTTCAACCCCTGTGTGCAGAGCAGTGCTATGCATACCCAGCGCCTCCAAGAAGTTACTCCTGCTCTGTTCCCAGAACACATACTAAATCTTTGGCACCCCTTTTAAGTAATATCCTCATGCCTTTCTCTGTCTGGGAGACACCTCCGCACCAGAACAGGACAGCCTTTCCACACCACATCCCAAACACCATCAGCCCAGAAACCCTGGGCAGGGACAAGGGAGAGCTGTGAAAGTGGAAGCACAAGGAAAGCGAATTTTCAAACCAGACCAGCCGATTCCTAAGGTTCGATAGCACCACTGAATCAGCCTGAGGTTACACCCACAAGCAACTGGTGCCGGGGAGCAGAGAGAGTAGGGCGGCTCTATGTAGGGGACAAGCCAGGAACCGTGGGTGACCACAGGGGAGCCCTCATGGACCCGGCTCAGTCCCACCAAGCCTGAGCAGGGCCAGGCAATGACAGGTCCCACAGACAGTCCCAGGCAAGGCGAGGTGACAAGTCAGGTCCACCCACCAAGCTCAGTCAAGAGCAAGAAGAGAGAGAGCCACTGACAGAGCTGTAGAGGCTACCTGTAATGTAGGTCCAAAGACCATCCAGGAGACGGTTAGCGGCCAAGCTGCCTGCTATGACACCCCAAGGTCCATCCAGGAGACCCAGCTAGAGGCAGGGTTTCAGCGAGGACCTGCAATGTGGGTCTGGGGTCCACCCAGGTTGCTGGCACAGCAGGGACCAGGGCTAGGGACCGGCACATCTCCAACATGGCTCAGGAAAACATGGGGACCTCAGCTCAGATGAAGCTCCTGAGGCTGAGGCAGTGGGTATGGGTCCCAGGTGAGTCTGGTTAAGGCAGCTGAGGTCCATTAGCATGCTGAGGCCCTCACAGCTGGTCATCATCCACCACCTCCCCACCCTGCGGGCTGCTGCTGGAGATCCCAGCCTGTGTAAGCAGCAGCAGACAGCTGGATAATTCAGTCTAGCGTAGGATGGACAGCAGACCGGACTGAGCAGCTCCCAGCTCAGCACTGCTCCGTGCATCAGGAATTCAATGCCTGCTCTGAGGCATAAATCCAACTGTCCTGAAGGTCAGCAGCTGGTGGCCTTAGACAGCAGTGTCTAGCCCGGGTGATTCATCACTACCCTTTCGTGGAAGAAATCCCATTAAGCAGGTACCAGCGTAAACCCAGAGGGTGAGGGGCTGGTCATTAACAGCTCGCCCTGAGCAGGCAATGCAGAGACCAGGCCCCTCTGCAACAAGTGAACGCACCCGCAGAACGTGACTGCTCCCCAGGAACACGCCTGGTCCTCCTGGGCAGAACTGGCTGCACCCCCATCACAGCACGTAACCCTTAAATCCGCAACACTGCTCAGCCAGCAGTTGACATTGTACTAAGAAAAAAACAACCCACCCACACACTGCGTAACCAGCACTCGGGGAAAAAAAAGAAATCAGGAGCAGCTGGCCTGCAGTGCTCCAAGCCTCACCTCTAACAAGCCCCCCCCCACCTCAGAGGAACACCCCAGAAACCTCTTGGCTAATGGTGTACTACGAATATCACCTGTTTTAAGGGCCGTCACCCCCCCCCCCATCCCCCAATCTCTGTTATTTCAGGGACTTAATTTTTAATCACTAGCTCCCCAAGACAAGAAAGATCTCTTGCCTACACAGCACGGAAGCAGAATTAAAGACAGCCAGGCACTGTCCTGGCCAGGACACCCACATGCTGCTCAGCCAAGACAGCCTACTCCTCACCTTTTGCACCACTTTTCCAAGTGTTGTCGCTGTGGTCTGTCACACTTGGTTACCTCCACATTAGTATGAGCAAGCACCTGCCCTGCTCCAGCATTCTGTTGTCAGTACCAGCTCTTACGCTGTGTATCTTCAGCTTTTTAAAATCAGTGCTCTTCTACCCAAACCTCACCCCATGCTGCAAGAACCATCCCAGTGCTCTCGCTCACACCTCTTCTCCTCTGGCTCTGACCAGGGGCAGCATCGCAATGTCTTGCCGTTTTGGAAAGAGCTCTGCACGCGGCTATGATGCGCCCATCGCTGAATCTCTATAGCCACCTGCTAAAGCCATGCCAACTGCCATGTATCCAACACACCCACCATCTTGTTGCAGGCACATGCTGGCTATGTCTGTCCCACAGGAACAGAACCAAAGCAAGAGGAAGAAATTGTGTAGATATAACTAGCAATAGTGCATCTAAATAACTTGGAGCCCTCACATTACACCATTTTCCAGAGGTGCTATTTGCTCACAAGCTTTTCACAACCAACTGCTTTGCTGGGAAGAAGAGTACAACTCAAATGGCAATTAAATAGTCACCCATCCTGCCTTTGTTCCTAAAGGATCTCCAGCAACATTTTGGGGAAAAGATCAGGAAAGTTAATCCAAGGCCGACACACACATCTTGCAGCTACATGGACAGTTTTCCACAAATCCTCTCCTGTCCAGATTGCTTGCAGGAGAGGAAGGGAACACAGCTGCTATCATAAACCTTTCCAGCCAAACCGCCCCGCTTCATTATAGTTTGTCACCTGCTCAGGGAAATCACTTGTCACAAAAATTTTCTTTTCCACTTAATGACTTCAAACTCAATTTGAGGATTGGCTCAGTGGCCTACAGCTGAGGTACCTTTCAACTGGAGTGTACGCTTTCCCTGCTTACGAGCTGAGGGCTGGATGGATGACGAGGACATCTTTTGCTCAGGATGCAGAGCTGTCATAAGCTTGGCATAATTAAAGGCCTGACTCAGCAAAGCACACCAACCCTACTGACTCTAAGCCCACACTTGCTGTTTAATAAGGATGAAATCTGTTGTACTCAGGCTGATGAGACCCTCACACAAGCAAGGGCTAGGTCAGGAACAGGGAGTCATGACAAGTGATCTGGTGAGCGAGGGAGAAGAAGAGGCAGAGGCTGATCGACTTGGCCAGACTCAAAGCATTTATACAACAAAGTGCATGATCGGGGGGG
>JAVKLA010000036.1:5782424-5804060 GCA_034782735.1 Sagittarius serpentarius | reverse complement strand
ATCAGCCCTGAAATGCAGAATTTCCATAGCAGTAAGCAAAATGAGCTCATTGTCACAGACTGATATTCTGACCTGCGCAGCACATCATCGCTGATGAAGCACAGGTACAGCTTGCATTGCCACCACGTGCTCAGACTGGTACAAGATAGCATCAGTGGGCAGGACAGGCCAACATTCCCAGTTATTTTAACTACAGTAATAATACAAACAGTGCTTTTGAGAAAATTCACCAAAAAAATACAATGTACAATGAGGGGAGCCAGGAACACAGAGGCTCAGAGAAGTTAAGTGTCTTTCCTACAGTCGCCAAGCAAGTTTCAGAGCCAAAACCAGAAGTTGGAGCACCCAGTGCCCTTCTCGCCACCCCACACTGCCTTTCCAGCAGTTTATGCTACAACCACAGAGTCAAAGTCTCCCTGCCACAGATCTACTCTAAAATTATTCCTGCTTGCTGGAATTGCAAAAAAGGATTAGCAACAACTACCTCGGTTGGTCTAGAATGATCTGTTAAAATTCTGCATGTGAATGCTGTTAGATGCCAGCATAAGGTAAGCGAACACTGAGTCCCACATTCCCAGTGAAATTAATAGGCCCCGTGTTACAATGAAGCGGAAGCAAAATCATTGCTAGGACTGAAGTAAAGCCATGATTTATTTATTTAGTTTGCACTGTTTCTAAGTAGCTGCATGCAGCATATTAGGTAAAGTTAAACATACATCTTGTTACTTTAGCAGTCCAACGATGGCAATCACACCTCTTCTAAAAGCAGAATATATTGCACAGGCAACTAATGTATCAGCTTGAGAATCTTCTCACCCAGGCGCTTCCTTCCTCACAGGTGGGACAGCCACCCTCTCCCACACCTGCAGGTCCTTGGCAGGATGGACGGAGCACAGGGCTTGCTCCTAAAATCCAGGCTCAGTGCTCCCAGGTAGCAGGCTGAGGTCACCCCCCTGCTCCATTTGGCTCAGCAGCCAGCAGACTAAGTGTGTTGTCAGGAGAGAGCAGCCCAAATTAGCACATTAGCAGAACTGCCAAGAATTGAAAGCCCAATGCAACCAGCTAAACACTTGAGATTTTCTCCAGTGGCTGCTAGAGTAAACCCTCCAGAAGCCACAGATAAACACAGCGAGCCGTCTCAGCAACACAGACCATGCCTACAGCCAGCAACCCTGCCCCACACCAACACCGACCCAAACACAAAGGCAGTGCTATGCAGAAGCATCAGCCCGGGTCCCGAAAGCAGCCCCATACTGCAAACAAGCTAAAAAAGGTGCTGCATTAATGGAGAGAGCACCAAAACCTGCTCCAGAGTTAACTGCACCACAGCAACCTCATCCCTGCATTGTCCCCCTTTGCATGCCACAGAGCTGTCCCCACTCCAGCAGGGCCAGGCTGGGGAGCACCCCGGAGCGCTGCTTCACCTCTCGTACCCAACCTCACGGGTGGTCTCCAGGAGCTAGACCAGCATACATCCTCTTCCTCATCTCCAGCCCCCACCCAGAAACCCAGTGAATATTTAAGAGAAAAGGGAATTTTGAAACCACTTCATCATCAAGAGTTAAAAATACTTTCTTCAGTCGACTGCAAGGCAAGCAGAGGGGACAGTGTTTGCTGCAACGTATGGCTGCAAACTGAGATTCCTGTTTTAGAGGGAGATCTGGTGCTCTGGTGGTTTCAATGTGTTCTTTAAACCCCTGTAACAGACACTTATTTCAGCTCCTCTTTCCACAATGGGTCTTTAATTTACTAGTAACCCCACTACATTAGTTACACAAGCAACCAGTTCCCTTCTAATTGGTTTATAAGACAGCAGGTCTCCCTTCTTAATGGCTGATTAATTGCCATACTGCCCAATGCAAGGCTATGATTCACTTGTCTCTGTAGAGATTTAGCACGGAAGCCTGAGGTTTTCCTGTAAAGGAAGGGCTTGACACCAAAAAAAAAGTCGACTCGTGATCCAGCCAAAACTAAACCAGCCAGCAACCTCTCCTGGTAACCTTCCCACCACTGCCACCCTGCAAAAGTTATGGCAAATAAAGATACTCCCATTTTTAAGGCAAAATTCAATGTTCATCAGGGAGATAGGGCTCATTTAGTTTTTAATTTTTCATTTACCTCCAGGTTAAATCCAGGCAGGGAGCCTGATGTTGAAATGAATTGAAACAACTGTTTTAACACAATCCAGCTTCCTTCCCAAACCTCTTCGATCTCCCCACTCGCTGCCAAGAGAGGGACCAAACTGGACAAGAATAGGGAGATTAAACAGAAACAAAAGTCGGAGTCAGCACAAGGCTAGGTTAATGTGGGCACGGCTTTCTGTCGTTGTCATTTTGCTGCTTGTTGTCTGCAATCCTTTTAAGGTGGCTGCAGCTTGCAGTCAGCGTAATCCTGATTTTGTAAGGGTTTGGGGTTTTTTTCCCCCTTCCTTTTTTCACATTGCCAGCAATTGATTTCATTTAACATTTTCATTCCTCTGCCCGCTGTAAATAACCACTTGGCAGTTGAATTTCTCAAGTAGAACAGGCAGCGGCTGCTTACTCTCTTCCTGGCAGCTGGGGGGGAATCTGGCAAGCACTAAAGCACTAAAGCAAGAAGCTGTTTCAAGTAGCTTTGAAATGTGCAGGAGATTACACGGGTACTACTTGGAGTGGAAGAAGTCACAATATGGGAAGGCCGAGAATTTATTTTTGAGATGCCTAGTGAACTTGGTGGCTAAGAGACTAAATTCACAGGTTAGAGATGAGTATTTCACTCCCGATTCATGGCTCTCCATAGCCACAGATGCCAGTAGAGAAGGACACCAGGCTGCTGCAGCTGGTTGTTGCCAGTAATCTGGCAGCACGTTACTGTACTTAAACCAGTACACAAGGTGCAATCCAAGAAGGCATCCCAACCTGCCACCGCCATGTGCTCTGCAAACTACATGTGCTCACCGCCATGCTCTGCCACGCACATCAGCAGGCTGAGATACTTCGTCGGTGCTTGTCACATCAGTCCTGCCTTCCTCCCAGGGGCCCAGCACCGTGTGTATTGGTGCTGGATTCCCATAAAGTTCAGCTGGACATGATACCTGTGACCTGCAACAAGCTCCTGCTGCACTAGTACCCTGTCCTCTGCCGCTGGCTGGGCTGGGCAGGGCAAAGCATCTCCACCCTACCAGGAGATCTCAAGACCTGAGATGCAAAGAATTCCACATTACCACTCAGTTTAGCAGGCACAAATTTCTGTTCTGGCTCATAATCCCAAGAAATCCCTGACCTCACTAGAGTCGGACAAACTTAGGGCCAGAGCAAACTTCACTGTAAGTCAGCCTTCGCATTGGAGTAATACAGGAGTCACAGAATCAATGACAACTGGCATCAGATGAACTCCCCAGGCTCATCTTAGTCACACCAGCATAGTATCCGTGTAACTCCTTTAGGCTTCAAATGGTTTACTTGTGTTTTACCTGAGCTTACAGAAGGAGAGGAGAGGGAGCTTACAGAAGGAGAGGAGAGGGAGAGGAGAGGAGAGCTGCTGTCCCACAATTGCCAGGCTGCCCCAAGACACAGGAGCTCCCAGTACAAGGCTTTGCTGCCATCCAAGAGAGGCCGAGCTGAGCACTCCACAGCCACAATGATCAAGCAAAGGAATGGGTATTTACCACCCTGAATGGCTGCGTTCATAGCTAAGCGAGCACAAAGTATTAATAACAATTAATTTGTAAGGGTTTCTTTTTAGCTTTTGTTCAGAAAAAGTCAGCATATTCTGAGCAGAGCCATTAACAATACCAACAAGCAGAGCTCGTACCACAGACTACATGGCCTAATTCCACCCTGCTTTTCTGATGCTGCAAAAAAGCTGCAGTAAAAAATATCATCAGTGACAGGATCCTGGCACGCACCGGCCCCCACCTCACATGTCAACCCCAAAATGCTCCTCAGCAAGAGCTGCTCACTCCTCCTCAGCTCCTTGCCCCTCCAACCCATGCTGGGATCTACAGTGAACGTCTTTGAAAATGCCCCCGCTGAACTCGCAGAGGCAGAGCGGAGCACGGATGACAAAATCGGAGCTGGCAGCTCTGCAGAGCAAAGCCCAATAGTAGGTTCACCTTTCCTTTCCCTTCCCCTTCCCCTCTCCAACCCACCATGAGTGGGAGGGCTTGACAAGGAGGACGGCGCAGCCAAGCGAATGCCAGGCAGCTGGCGAGCAAAGGAGGGCAGGAGGTGAAGGCAGGAGACAGAGGTGGGCAGCAGCTCTATTGTTAACATGGTGACGCAGCTGGTCTCCTTGCTCCAAGAGAGCACGCACTAAGGGCACGGGCACACAATGGATGCAAGCAGAGGCTGTTCAGGAGCCCCTTGAGGGGCAGATTCTGTCTAATCCATAGCTACACGGCAGGACAAAACACTTGCTCCCCCCTCAAAAACACACTGGGGACACCAAGGGGTGCAGAAGGAGATCAACCATGGTCCTGGCCAGGCACTGGATGACGGCTCAGCCCTTGACATCCGCTCACAGGGCGGGCGGGCTGGCGTCACCCTCTCACTGCCGCCATCCACACCTGCTTGCACAAGGGTAAGTATGAAAAAGGCAACCTCGATCCCACAACAATTCAGAGCCCACTGTGCTACATGGGAAGACAGGCAAGGCTAATCCCCATCTCACAACTTGCAATGCTAAGTACATTAGAGGCTGTTTTCCTGTTCTTCTTTTTTATTATATTTATTTTAGCAACTTTGCTTCACCCCTTCTTTTCCCCCAGCAGACAAACAGCAGAGTAGAGCAAGCATGGATAATTCTCATCCCATTTTATTTTATTTCTCTGTGGCATTTCTCTGTTTGCTTTGGAGAGGAGGGGGTTGTTGGAGCATGTGTATTGCTTTGCAATTACAAATTAGCTTTTTAAATGAAGTGTGCTGCAAGAGGCCTGATATGCCATGTGTGAGCACGCTACTCATCCTCTGACGAGAAACAAAAGTGGGAAAAAACCCACCCTACGAACAACAGCCTTGCTGCTGCTCACAGAACCTGGTCTGAGCAGGGAGCTTTGCACAAGTGCCTGTGCAGGACAAGGAGTGGTCACAGTCATGGTCTCCTCCTGGGAGTTTGATTCCCACAGCCAGCAAGAAAGATTTTTTCACAGAGTAAATGGAAGCACTTGACAGCAGGAACCAGGTCAAAGCACAGCTCTGCCCTGCTCAGGCTTCAGGGAGGCTCTGAGCAGAGAGGAGGAGACAGGGAAAGGGCATTTTCTTCACCCCCATCCAGTGGGGCCAGATTTCCCTGGACCTCCAACTGAAGACCTCTCCCTGCCAGCAGTGCTCTCTGTGCGGGAGAGCTCCTGTAAAGCTGAATTTTACATGCACCAGAGTACAAGGCTTGGATAATGAAAAGACCCGCCATTTCCCATCTCTCTTCCGCGAAAATCCTCAACAGCTGTAGCAGCAAAGCCAGGTCCCACAAACATCTCCCAAGGGTTTCGGCACCATGGGTCACCACCATGCTGAGAATTTGTAGGTCTGCTGTGGATCTGACACCTCTGAGGCAGCTGCTGATGGGAAACACACCTCCAAGAGCAGTTCTGCAAAGGTGATTCGATATGCTTTCAGTCTGCCGACAGATTCAGGGAACTAGTAATTGCGTGTGAAGACTGGAACCACCTCTTTCCTGATGTCTGCTATTAGCAAGCCAAGCAAGTACCTTATTGTTGACAAATACTCAATTGCAGACGTGCGGTAGCCATGTCCCAGCTTCTCTTCTTTCATCACCTGCAATTGTTGCAGCAGCTAGTCAAACGAGCATAAATGGTACCAGTTTTCTGCAAACACTATCAGATATTCAGCACAAGAGTTGAAAAATTATCAAATGTGGTTGCATCTACAGTCTGCTGCTCACAGACAACTGACAAACAGAACACAAATGGTGACATTCCCTCTCTGAATTAAAAGGCAGTCCGAGAGCAGCCATCCAGCTCAACAGCTGTAATAAAAAAAAAAAAAACATCCCAAACCCCAACAAACCTAAAAAAAACAGAGCTCAGTAAACTTAGTCCAGAAGCCACTCCTCAGAGCTGGGTGAACAAAGAGAGCTTGCTCAGATGTGAACCTTTTGGTACTACTGTGGCGTTTCCCTACAGCTGATGCTTTTTAGCTTTTACAGCTTATTTTGGTTTAGGACACAGGCATCTACTTGAAGCATCTTACGAAGAGTTCCCAAGTCCTCCTTCCCAGGTCCTGACCACTTTGCTCTGTCCTTTCCCCTTTCATTTCACTGGTCTCTGCCCAACTCATCCAACCATCGAGGGACGTACTCTGTAGCACTAACCTGCCACCCGTGGCCTCGTGCTGCTGATGTGCTCTCCTCCGTCCCTCACCTGTGAAGGACTTTGCCTGCTCAGACCAGCAGGGACCGGTATTTTCCACCACACCCTCATCTTCTGTCCACCACAGCTGGATGCATTTTCAAGGCCTCTGTCAACCACCCCCTGTCCTTTTTACCACTGATGAACTTTTTCTTAGAGCTGCTAAATCATCAACCTCTAAACATCTAGACATCATGATTTGTGTTTAAGAAAATAAAACTCATGTTTTATAAAATACTGGCAGAGTTCTTCCCTCGATCCTTCATTAAGCCTTTTTGTTTCACATGACATGTCCCCCATGCAGACTGTAGCAGCAGCAGCATGCAAGTTCAGTGTAGGAAGAATAAAAAACTACCTCGAGATTCACAGCATATTAAAATTAACAGCCACTGCAGTCAAACACTGTATCTCTCTCCAATCTCATTACGAACAGCTTGTAACATAAAACAGGATCCACTTCACAATATTTCATAGAAAGATCCTCAAGGAAATACAGAAAAGACAAATACATGTCAGAGTTTGCTTGAGCAAAGACCAAGAACATGAGGGGAAGGAGAGGAGCCAGATGGCCAGGGAGACACCAGCCATGCACTGCTTCTGTGCAGGGAGCAGGCTGCACCGCGCTCCGCCTCTGTGTACGAGAGCGCTGCTCAGTCACAAGGGCAATGCATGGGGAGCTCAGGTCTGGGCTTTCTACTCCGAATCCAGGAACAAAATAGCGAGAACTAAAGGCAAAATAAATGAAGGCGCTCTAAGCCTGGAGCAAACCAAGCAGGCCATGGGCTCTTGTCTTCGCCAGTCATGCAATCGGCGCCCTAATTTGCCCTGGTCATGTGTGGTTAATTGAGCTCCTGAGGGTTTCTTGACCTCATTTACCGAGACACAAACCTCAGCTCTGCCCATCCCGGGCACCTCACTTCAACGAGCCCCCGGCAACCCCTCTGCACGTGGAACGTGTGCCCGCCAACCCCAGCTTCCCGTGTTGCACAGCCAACCATGCTAATCCCATCAGCGAGAAAGACAACTCATTTTCATGAAATGCAATAAAAGGCAGAGCTAGGGAGACTGCAAAGCAAGGCACCCCAGAGAAGAGCCGGAGACGTAGGTGGTGCCCCACCTCAGAGCCCCCCTGCCCTGTGCCTATAAGCAGTTCCCTACCATGCTCTCCTCCCACCTAAGTGCAATCTTTCACCCCAGCAAGTTGCAGTCACCATCTTTTCTTTGGTGGTGACTCTTTTGAGAAAGGAAGGGTGGTTTCTGCCTCAAAGCACGCCCAGCTGGCTCATCCCATCCATCCAGGCCAATTGAGTTTGCTAGACATTCAGCAGCCCAATGTTTCTTGGAGAAAAAGTGGTGCTGTCAAGAATTGCAACAAGGCAAATTGCTCTGGTAGAAAAACTGGCAGCACATGTAGCCTGGGAGCCCGCAAAGCCAAGCTGAGGGTAAGAGGGAGCTAACTGAGAAACTGGTGAGCTCTGGGAAAAAGCTTTCACCCCCATTTTGCCACTGGAAATCCCTTCCAGCAGGAAACCTGTCAGCAAGAGCTCCCTGGGACTCAGCTCACAGGAGGATGGAAACTGGGGTAACCGACACAGGGGGAAGCACGGGGTATGTGGCTCAATCTATTCCCAAATAACCTTTTGCAAAGCCAGTTACAACCATGCACTGAGGGTAGAGACGTTATCCATGCAGAAGCAGACTGAGGACACCAGCTCCCTGGACAGCCCCTTCATCGCACCTGACCTCTGCAGGCAGATGCACCCAGGGCAACAGCCAGACGTATGTTGCTTCTCACGGTCATCCCCAAAAAATCACCATCCCCTTTAATCCTCAGCAGCCATGTCTCCTCCCTGCAGCCAGTTTCCTTGAGAAACACATGGAGCTGCAGCCTCCAGCATCATCAAGTGCTCCACGCACAGAAAGGGCACAGACAGAAGCGGCATTCATCAGGCTGGTAGACACAGCATCATTTCACTGGGTAGCTGGATGTGGTTGACTTGGATTCACTCTCTCCCAGGAAATGATTGTGATTGTCAGAGGAGATTGGTATGTGATTATTAATAACAACACCACAAGGAAAAATAGAAGGCAATCAGCTGAGCAGGGCTGGGAGAGGAAGCAGGGAGGGTTTGCAGCGTTAGCGCTGGATTCTGCTCAAGGCCCGGCAGGCTGCGAGTACCTTGCTACATGTGTTAGGCTGTAACGCAACTTCATTTTGCTTTTCCAATGAGCAAATTCCACAGAGGCCATGCAGAGCAAGTTAATAACAGTGAGAAATAAAGAAGTGCAGGCAATGGAGATTGGGTTTGAACAGGTGATTTGGAGACAGCAAGTAGCAGAGAGAGAGAAAACTGGTGGAAGTTGCTCAAGAGAAGTATTCTTACACCAAAATTGGGCGAGCACATGAAATGGTGAAAAGGAGCTCAAAGATAGATTTCAGGGCACCATCTATCGCTTGCGTAGACAGAAAACACACGAGCAGTCTCATTAGGCGTCTAAAAGCCAGAAGGACGTTTTTAGAAGGACTGCAGGGTTTCCTAGTGCATGAGAGAATGCACAGTTATCAGTGTAAAGACAGGAGACAGAGGTGCTTTGGCTTCTCTGCTCGCTCGGGCACCCAGGCAGAGAGAGGGCCCTGGGCAGCTCTGCAGCCTCCAGGTTGCAGCTCCTCGCTCAAAGCCATTCACCAACTGCTTCTCTCCCAAAGGCACGGACAGGTCTCTCCCTGCGGTCGTATCGCAGCAGTACACCAGCCCGTAACACGCTCACCTCTGCACCTTCCCTTGGCCCCACAACCAGCCCTATCCTGCATACAGAGGTCCCAGATCACATCACTTGCCCAAGACCAGACGGGGGGCTTACAGCACAAGGCGGCAATGCACAGCACGAGCCAGGTCTCAGCTCAATGCCTTCACCCCCAAAACATTTCCCCACATGCCCTCTTTTCCCAGATAATCACCCCCACGACTTGACATTGGCACTAGAACTTCAATTTAATGCTGTATTTGAGAGAGAACACGTTCCGATAACAGCAGATGTGCCCGAGACAACGCAAATTAAACCCTTGTCCAAACGGATGAGAACCTCTCCCCTCCGCTCCTCTTGCAGGGGAGGGATGGCTGCAAGGGAGGAGGAGGAGGAGGAAGGCAGCTCGCTCCGCGCTGCCTTACAGCCTCCCCAGGGAAGGGAGGCAGGCTGCCAGGCCGGGTGCGGGGGTGGGGGGGTGCAGGTCTTCAGCCTGTAACTGTGCAAACACTAATGCTGCAAAAGCTAATTTTACAGAGTTCCACTCTGTGGACTCCTCTTTGTCCCAGGATTCCTCAGCCTGGGAGATTAGCAGTTTAGAGATGGAGAAAAAGAAGTTATTTTAAAATTCAGCATAAACTCGCTTGGACTCAATGAGCAAGTCAGTTTGGGAGGGTAGGGATGGGCACGGGAAGGAAGGCTCAAATAAATGAGAAATAATTGGAAGACTAGGAAGAAGAAAGAGCATATCTGCCACCCTAGAAAGCTCAATATTCGCTTTCATTTTTATTCCGTCTTCATGCCTCTTTGCAGCCTACTTTCTATCCTTTCCAAGTTTTCCCTGATCTCCAAACAGTATTCCTGTCTCTGGCTGCATTTAACTCACTGTCCACCAACCTCCAACCATACCGCATATTTGCTGCCCTGCCACAGGCTCTCCGATAGTTTTCTTGAGCCCATTGCCTGCACAAGAAATCCCTGCAGTGAGCACATCATCTTCTGCAGGTTCCTCCAATCCCCACCACCAACCCCATCAGTACCTACTTGGACCTCACAGACTCCACATCCTCACATTGCCACCTCCAGCCTATTTATCCTTGCAACACATTGGAGAGGGATGGAGGGAACTGCTGTGGGAGCAAGTGGGTGGGAGCAAGATTACAAGTTAAAAACCACAGCTCCCTGAAGGAAGCTATGTGGGATGCCCCGTGCCTGGGCTCTCTAGACAACACAGCAAAACCTTAGGGCTACAACACGCTTGGAGCTTGAATCCTCCTCGCAAATGAGTAATGCAAGCACCAACAGCAGCTCGCACCCATCCAGCCTGCACGAGCAAGGCTGTACCCGCACATGCACATGCTTGCAGCAAGGGAAAGACAACAGAGAAATGGCTTCAGCGGGAGTTCATTACACTTGTTTATCTTCATTTTGCCTGTAACAGATGAACAGCATAATGGCTTTGGCTTTCCTGGATGCCACAAACCCAGAAACATCCTAATGAAAAATAAATGTATTTACAGGGAGACGTCAAAACAGACCAAGACAAGTCAAAGTAATGTGCCTGCATTGGGAACGAGAGCTTTTATTTCATCGCCCCTCCATGGCCTTCCAGCAGATCACGCAGCGGAGAGAGATAAATATTTTAAATAGCGACACTTCAGCGATACATGGTTGTGCGAGACAGGGAATAATTAGAAAATAAATTACTTTTTTTTAGCACGGTAATTCCAAGCGTTGAATGAATTAGATTTCTTGACAAACTCCAGACCCGTTTCAATATCGAGGGTCTTAATCCAAGGAGATACAGAGAACCTGGCCTTCAAAAAGAAGCCAAAATACAAATAAATGCAGCTTAGAGAAAGTGTTTAAGATCTGCCTGGCAACTTCCATAAATCTAAAAGATGGAAGGTTTCTTCTGGCCTCACACCAACAGTTTGGTCTAAAAATAGGTTAATCTCCCCGAGAGCAAAGGAGCCATCATCAACACAACACACTGACTGTACGCACCTACCTCCTGGCCCACAACCACACACCGCCGCCCTGGGCAGGCACACTCACAGGGGTGCACAAAGGCTGCTGAACTCATTAATTAATAGCCAAATCCCCTTCCTTAATCCACCTCATGGAAGTTCATGGTGCTGTTAGCCGACCTGCTGCACTGAGCAAGGACAGCTGTTTTGATTACTTGGAACGGTCTCTCCTTGCTTCATTTTTTGGAAGACCATTTGCATAGATGCAAATCTGCTTTCCCCCAATCCTGATTAATTATACAAATGTATGGCTATACAGGTTGTGATGAATATGCACACGCGCACTTTATTGTTGTGCTGACAGAGCATATTGCTTATTTGGGGAAAATAGTAAGATTTTCACTTCTTCCAGTAAAGAGGATTATATAATCTCTCCTCCCTTGTCCCCTCTCTCTTTGTCTGATTTCTGATTTAATTTGTTGGATGGTTTTATACCTGACTTAACGCAGACATATGGAGACAATAATTTATAAACTTCTGAAAAGCATGGCTAGGATGCTTCTAGAGAAAAGCCATTCAAATTCAGGAAAACAGTGCATTAGTCTGTGTACGGTCGTGTCTTCTCGATGTCACTGTGTGGGCTAGACAAACACAAACCTACCTCCCGTACAGGCACGTGCGCCAGACATTGCTGGTTAATTCAAGTTAATTAAGGACCCGCTAAAAAAGCTGTAAAGCCAGGGGCGATTTCGCCTGCCGGAAGCTTTCAGTTACAATAAATATACGTTAAGATAGAGCTAAGTGGGAAGAGTACTTACCAATTTAAACATGAGAAAACTCCTACAAATCCCAAGGAGTTGTCATTAGTCCCCAAAAAAGCATTATCAAGCAGAGCAGGAATATCAGTAATTTTGGATGAAATATTTAAAAGCAACAATGCAAGAACATACATGATGAAATCAGGGGATTTGATGTTTTAACAGTAGGACGGAAAGAAAAGCTAGTAGTATCGGCAACCTGAAATGCACAATGAAACCACCCAAAAATTAAATTGTGTCATAGTTACATAATGTGAAACTTTTTTTTTAATAGTTTATGTTTTGAAATATGCTACTTGAGTTCTTAAACCTTAATCATGATTGTTATGTTTTTCCTTAATACTATTAAAAGAAGTGAGAGTAAGAATTTTCAGTATGAAGACAACAATGAAATAACCACAGTTAATTTAAAAAAATAGATTAAAAAAAAAATTGAACTCTTGCATGATTCAATAAATTCTAACAAGAGTGGACAAATGGTACTGGTTTGTGAGAGGGCAGAACTGAGATTTCTTTTGGTTTTATCCAAGAACTCCTTAGCCTAACAGAATTATACATCATACTGGGCATTCTTAATTGTGCAAATCTGGGGTTTAGAACTGACTGCTGGAACTGCACTGCTCTGTTTAGATTGCACTGATGTGCACTCTGAAACATCATTCACCTTAGCAAAGTATTTCCCTGAAGAATATCCTTTGTTTTCAAAATTATTAAAAAAAAAAGTAATCAAGTAGCCCAAGGAGAAATTTGCAATGCAGTATTTGTTAGCACTTTGAAGTTAAGCATCAATCTCAAGCCATTTAAAAAAATACTTTTAAAGGCAAAGCTACTAACACATAAAAGCTGGGGGAAGTAACAACAGCATAAAAGCTGAATTTGCAGCTGTTTTGTACCACTAGAGCAGCTGAAGTGAACTCATGAATCTGGCCTTTAATTTGTAATTGATTTTATGACTTCACATCGAGCCGGGGAACACAGGTCTCTATGTAGGAGGAGACCAGGGAGAGATCAATCCTCCAGACTCGACACCTTTGTGTTTTCAGAGCTGCCCACTCAGCTCTTCAGCCCCTGACCACCGCTGCTGTGGCACGCAGTGGGGCACAACAGCTCTACCTTTAAAGATCGTGGATATGCGGTCTACGACCGTACAAGTAGTCATGGCACACACCTCATCTGCATCAGCCATGCGCCATTAGAACAAATGCATTGCACACAAGTTACCTGTAGAAGAAGTCTAATGTAACGCTAGACCCCACTTTGTAGGTGCTAAGCTGCTGACTCACCTTCATTGTATCCGAGTAATTAGATACAACAATCTTTAACAATTTAACCAAAGTATGACCTGGTTCCTTTAAATACATCCTGTACCAAGCTTTCACTTACAGCTACGGAAAATTTGTCTTCATTACCTTGTTATCATCATTTGGAACACAGAAAAAACTAAGACAAATTCCTGAAAGGACCTGATAATTAATAATCAATCTTGTTCAGATTTGCTTATGGACTTTCAGAAAATGCCTTCACCCATATTCCTAAGTACTACAAACTTGCATGCTATGCTATATTTTCATATCAAAAGATTATGAACTTAGATTTTAAATGAAATACTTCTAATTTCCCATAGTTCTGGTACAAGTGATCACCACCTGCAGCTGTTGGCTAAAGCTTTGTACTGAGAGAGCAAAGTCAATGCTGTACAGCTGGGAACTATAGTGCCAAGAAGGTTTTTATTTTTATTTGTTTATTAAGTAGTTATTATTTTTGTAATTCACCACCAGCCTTCAGTCCCTGGTGCTAGACACAGAGCGTACCAGTAAGACACAGTAAGAGAGATGGTCCTACTGGCATTTATCAACTATCACAGGCTTGCCTGAGCTGGTGGTGTGCTCTTTTCAGGACACAGGGAAAGCCTGGGAAACGCTGGTCTGCCTCCTTTTGCTTTAAATGAGTGAGGTATAAAAATAGAAGCCTTGGAAGGGTGCCTCGAGTTTGCTGCATTGCAATTGCCATAACAATTGGATTATGATCCCTATTTATCCTCATTGACAAAGTAATTGAGTTTGGTCAGCTGGATCTCTTCCCTTCCTAGGGGACGACAGATGGGTGACGCAGCCCCAGGTCTCCCAGGAAAGCAGCAGAGATCTGGCTCTGGCTGACACCCAGCAATCTCCAGGGCCCTCACTGGGACAGTGTGGACAATCCTGTTGATCCACCACTTGCCGAGTTCCTCTGGCTGCAGAAATTACAGCTGTGAGCTGCTCTTCAGAAGAGGCGGCAGAACAGATGCAAGAATGATGCCCCTGTACACCACGGATGTGACACAGACCCATCCTGAATGCTACACCCTTCTGTGGAGCTGCAGCAAACAAAAGGTCAGAGATGAAGAGAGTCCCCCACCTCTCAGTTAACTCAGTGCCGTGGAATTCCTCAGACCGGTCTAAAAGCTATCTAGATTTTCTAGACAAATGGCCAGACAGGCAGGAGTATTCTAGATGACAAATAAATGAAATTATCTGCCCCCAGAAACATTGGAGTTTCATATATAATGGGTGGAGTGGCACAGGTGTGAAGATGGGTTTTGGGGTGGCAGAGGTAGGGGAAGATCTGAACAAGAGTTCTAATACTATTCTTAGAGAAGACTTGTTCTGCCATGGTTTAGGGTGCCTCAATATTTGACCAAAATATCTTTAGGTAAAACAAAAGCATGGAAAAAATAAGCAGAAAAAAGCAATGACAAATGCAATCAAGTAGTAATAGTCAAAAGAAAATCCAACAGTCTCTTCCATGAGGTGTTATTCTATTATGGTATCATCTACGTAGCAAAAGAGAATCAAAGAAAGAGAAGTAGGAGTAACAAGATTCCTAAAACACCTCCAGACATCTCAAAGCATCAAGATGCCACTTGATAACAGCTAGCCTCAGGACAGGAGAAGTGAATAGCAAACAGGAAGGATTTGCTGGGGAAATACACCAGGACCAAATGCAACAAGCTTGAGACTGTAGCTACCGTAGTTAAATTCCTAAGTATCCGTTGAACAACACACGTATCTGAATGGGAGCCACCAGTGAGAACCAGCGGATACTGAGGCAACCATTGCTGTACCGCTCCTCTCCCTTCTGCTCCCAATGCTACAAATACCATGAGCAGGAACTGCAACTGCAATTTGAAGTACCCTCAGCTCACAGGTGCAACACTTGGAGAAGGACATCTGAGGGAGAAGACAAACAAAAACCTGCTATAAGGGGTAAGGGAGAAACTAGGAGAAACACTACACATTTAGAAGAGAACAAATCTGCAACAGATACCTATTATAAGACCATGGCAAAATAGACGGAAAGAAATACGGTCAATATTCTACAGCACATACAAGCAGCCCTAGAGATGTACCAGAACAAATACAGAGGAAGAAATTATTACATATAGCTAACAGAGATCCACATTAGGAATGGTATTACAAAAAAGATTACCTCCAAACTGGAGACCTTCTTAGGCTAATGTTTGTCCTCAACAGCTGCTCTTAAGGTTCTTAGGAAATAGGGACACCTTTTCTTACAGCACCGATTTCACTTCTGCTTAGTCCTTCATAAGAAAAGTAACTAAAACTGAGGCAGACCACAACAACTAGAAGTAAGTAGCCTGAGCTACATGAGTTCACATGTGGGATTTTTCCATGGTTTGCTGGATCTCTATTAAAAAGGTTACAATAGCACACGAAGAAGCTGAAACTAGAAATCTGCCAGAATGTACTTTTCTATGAATACTAGCAAAGTAATGCAAAACCCTGTTGTGCACAAAGTTTTTCTTTGCTCTCAGTTCAGGCTAATTTCTACCTATTGAGTGTCAATTTCAAAACATGAATTACAAAACACTCACAGTGTGCTTATTTTTCTTTTGGTTTCCTCTTACAAATAACCAAGTGTGCAATTTTCCTGTGGTGGGTGTTACTAACATTCATTGAATGTGAATTCGGAAATCCTTACTGGGTGGGGGGGAAGTCCATCAACATATTTCTACACCGGGATGATGCACAAAGATTAAGAACCTACCCGCGCTCACAGAATAGGCTCAAGACAGAGACAGGACCCAACCACGCATGTCCTGACCAATTACTTTCTACCCGAATCACAAAAGCCCTTCCTTCCTTTTGCCAGCATATCAGCTCAAGTTTGTGCCCTATCTGGACTAACTGAAACTTAGAGACCGAGTGATCCAGAAATAAATTGTCTATTTGTCATTAAATCCTAAACCAAATGCCATGTGAGGAAAAAAGGTCAAAAATTGAGTGGGATGAGTGATTCCTCCAGATGCAAGTGGCTTACTTGGATAACGAACAGCCCAGAAAGCTCTATGACATTCTCACGCCATAGAAATGCTCAGATAAATGTTTCTGTCTACCTCATTACAGCAGTAATAGGAAAGTCACTACACCATTTTTCTCTTCAGTCTATTGCAAGGGTTAAAGCTAGCCACAAAGTTTAGACTGGGATGTTGAGGGCTGTTCAGATGACAAGTTTTTTGTTCATTTCAGATTTGGACTTGAGCACAAGCATTATACACTGTAACAGCAATTGTTTATAATTAATTGAAATTTTTTCTGTATAACAATTTCCCTTGAAAAACAACTTTTGCTTTCTGATGAAATATGTTGACAGGTGCACTATAACTATCACTGGTTCCCATAAAACAATAAACCAGCATGGAATACAGAATTTGCAATTTAACTGGGACCTATAGTTCTTTAAGCTTTTTGTTTTGGTTTGGTTTTCATTTTTAAACCAGTCAATGAACCACTTCTAAATGAAACAAATCTTGTTAATGAGAAACTCCTGTTGGAGAGAAAAAAAAAAATATATTCTGCTCTTCTAAATTTTAATATGAACATACTTCTCTTTCGTGCATGTCCCCCCTATTTTCCCTTGTCCATTTTCAAAAGGATTCATGCACATGCTTGCACTCTGGAAATGCTAAGAGCACATTTAAATGGAGGATGGACAGCTATTATCACCATCAATATCTATACAACCAGCAATTTTGGTAAATCAGATGTCCAGCCCCAAAGCATTGCTTTTTTATCACAGGGACCACCAAGTATTTTTATTCTGTTCACCACAGAGGTGCTGAATGACTTACCTGCTGGTTTTCCTTCCACTGAAGCACAGCGTGTAAAATAAACCACTGGAGAGAGGGCGTGATGGATTATCAGACCAAACTGCCTAAATTCTTAACTGAGCTTTTCCTCCTACCTTGTTTTGGACTTGGTCAAGTGACCGCAGGAGATCCTGTGCACAGAGGGCTGCGACCGAGGCACCACAAAGAGTTGCTGTGTGTATGGCATTACAGCATATTGCCAGAGCAACCAGCTGCTGAAGTGAAGAATTCAGCTTTGCCCCTACCACATGTTTATAAGTTATTGCAGGTGGGTTTTTTACAGGTTTATTATTCCAAATCATATAGTAAGCTGCTTTTGCCAATACTTCAGCTTATCCATATTGCAGAGTACAGTTCCTGGATGCTCATGAACCGAGTGACAAGGCTCTAGAGACGCCCTCTGCAGTGTCAGATAAGACCATCTCTACCACCTGGCTGAAGAAATCCAACATCCAGAAGCCGACACACTGGTCTTGCCAAAAAAAAAAAAAAAAAAGCCAACCAAAAAAACCCAAGAAAAAACCAAACCCCCCCACACTTCACATGAAGCAACCGCAGGTGGACTCTGGCAAGATCAACCTGTAGCTTTACTCAGACAGGTGGAGCTTGTTCCACTAAGTGCATAGACAAATACATTCAGCGTTAACTGTTAAAATGTTGGGGCACCAGAAATTCAAGCATCTAACTTCCTCCACTTCCAGCACAGCAGTGGCACTTGGGAGAAAGCTCATAGTCAAACAGAAATACAGTATCTGCAGTAAAATACATACAAAATTACCAGGAAAGTAATTGCTTTTGGTATAAATGGTCTTCTTCAACATTTTCTCTAGCATAGGAGTCCCTTCAAAAAGAACAAGAATAAATTTACTGCATGTGAATTTATTCCAAGCTAGTAGATTCAGCATAATGAAATCCTCCTAAGTAAATATCTGATAAAGAAGCAAACGCTTAGCACTTGACCCCAGGAGCTGGGATTTCTTGACACATGGCTGTAATGCAAAGCAGCAGGAACCTCAGGACTGCTGCCACAGAGGACTCAAGCAAGGAAAATCTCAGAGGGCTCGACTCCTGGGAGGCAGATGGCATGGCGCACGGAGCCGCCCAGGGACCCGGGCAGCCCACACCTCAGTTTTCCAAACTGACTGAAGCTACCAGTGCTACTAGAAGATGTTCTCTGTGGGGGACTCTGAAAGCCTCCTAACTCACAATCCATGCTGTACCTTTCCTTTGCCAAGGGCCACGAGAGACCCTATGTGCGTCTAGAATGATGATTTTTGCTGAGTTTCCCCCCAGACTTCTTTGTCCTGTTGCCCTAGATGTGAGCAGCAGCACACTTTGGTCTTCCCTACACAGTCAGACGTTCCTTGTGAGAATAACTTTATTAGTCTGTTAAATGAGAGAGGAAAAGAAGGTGCCATTCAGTAGCATCAAAAGATCTTCACTCCCGTGACACTTAAACCTTGTCCCGAGCGTTGTCTCTCTGTTACCAGACATTCTACTGGCTCAGGAGCGGAAGGGCCTTGGTGCCCTGCAAGGTTAAATACTCTGCCATTCAGTGGGGTCCCTTGTCCTTAGGATGGGATTCCCTCTGTCACGGATCATCCCACACCCCAACTTCATGGTGTGTCATGCTCATAACAAATGTTCATACGACAAACACCGCAGGAGTCCAGTTGGTTATGGGTGATATCTGGGGTGGCAAACCCTGCTCCTGTAGAGGTAACTGGGACCAAGGGCCAAACCCTTGGTGACCACTTCCATTATACGTATGATATGTCATAAAAGATGAAATGCAAAAGCTCTCTGAATTCATGTTATCTCTGCATACAGCATGTCATTTAATTGCCCAGAAAAGCCTCTTGGAGAAGCACATGGGAAGTTTTCCCATGAAAAATGACACCGCTCAAAGTCTTTTCTAGCTAGAAACCACTCAACAGTATCTATCACTACTGACATCTGGGACATAAGCTTCAAAGCAGTTAATTTACAATTTTAGCTAGAGCCAGTTTCCCATAGACATTGATATCCAAAGTAGATAATTGTCATGCCAGAAAGCAGAATCATTAGGAGAAAGGTAAAGAAACCCATGCAGTAATTCCAGAGAGCAGTGCTGCCACTCCATGCATCAACTCTGCCAGCACTCAGATCCCAGTTGCTTCTAGTGCAAACCTTCAATCACTCCTGTCCGTATGAACATCCACACTCTGACCCTCCTCCTAAGTGCTGCTGCCCATTTATCTCCCTCCACATGACCTCACATCGGATAGGGGGGATGGTGCACTCCTACAGCGTGTAAGCACCACTCTGCCATGGACCATGTATGCGAGTGTTTCTCCTATGGTACCCAGACCTGCCAAAGCTGCATTCAGGATTGCTGATGACCCCCAATTTGGCCTCCCACATTAGTGGACTTTCAAGGTAATGCTTCTACAAGCTATTCTAACAAGATGCTGCAATGCTTCTACAAGCTGTTCGCAAACAACCACCAAGACGAGCCCCCAGCTAGGTCCCAAGCCAGAAAAATAAAGCCTGTGTGTATATCTGTTGGTACAACTACAGATCACCTTTAGCACTGAGCTCAGCTTCTCAGCTGCGCTAATTAATTGCTCAAGGAGTTCTTGCCATCTCACCATGACGCAGAGCGAGCAGCCATTCACACTCCTCCACTCACTGCTGCAGTCACATTACCTGCTCTGTCTCAAGGACCTACTAAGGCTGGTCTCCCCATCTGTCCCTTTTACAGACACCACACACCCCTGATCCATCTCTGCAAGCCGTAACTGTAAAGAGCCAATTCACATCAAGACTTCAGAAGCAAATGCTTCCTCTGTCCTCATCGCTTCCCCATCTCTGTCACCCCAGCAAATAGCAGGAGCTTCAATCCACCTGCAGGGCTTCTAACCACACTGACAGTCTTGGGGCAAGGCTGGGTTCTTAGTCTGGTGTCCCACCTCCATTTGGCACTTGCAGCTACTGAGCACACACACAAGCACCTTAGGACCTTCTGCCTAACGCACAGCTTCCCCAGATACTCGTTTACTGAATTCAGAGTGCTCACCCCTACCATACCCATATAAATCTTGTGGTGATGAACAGCAGAAAAAACCAACTTGCTAAACCCCCAAAAATCTGTTGCAATAAGGCCCTTGGAGGGGCTGAATAACTCCTCTGGATGGGGGTCGGGGGAGTAAAATTCCTCCCACTGTAAGAGAAGAACAAGTCCAAGACTGCCTCGTGAGACTGAACATCTACAAGTCTATGGGGCCGGATGACATGCATCCCAGGGCCCTGAAGGAACTGGCTGACGTGGTTGCCAAGATGCTCTCCATCATATTTGAAAAGTCATGGCTGTCAGGTGAAGTTCCTGGTGACTGGAAAAAGGGAAACATCACGCCCATTTTCAAGAAAGGGGGAAAGGAAGACCCAGGGAACTACAGGCTGGTGAGCCTCACGTCTGTGCCTTGGAAGATCATGGAACGGATCCTTCTGGAATCTATGTTAAGGCACATGCGAGATGAGGAGGCGATACAAGACAGCCAGCAGGGCTTCACCTAGGGCAGGTCTTGCATGACCAGTCTGGTGGCGTTCTATAATAGAGTGACGGCATCAGTGGATAAAGGGAGGGCAACGGATGTCATCTATGTGGACTTCTGCAAGGCCTCTGACAGGGTCCCACACCACATCCTCATCTCTAAATTGGAGAGATATGGATTTGAAGGGTGGACTATTCAATGGATAAAGAATCGGTTGGATGGTCGCAGCCAGAGGGTTGTGGTCAATGGCTCTATGTCCAGGTGGAGGCCGGTGACGTGTCGTGTCCCCCAGGGGTCCATCTTGGGATTGGTGCTCTTCAACATCTTCATCAGTGACATAGACAGCAAGATCGAGTGCACCCTCAGCAAGTTTGCTGATGACACTAAGCTGCGTGGCGCAGTTGATACACCGGAAGGAAAGGATGCCATCCAAAGGGACCTGGACAGGCTTGAAAAGTGGGCCCACGACAATCCAATGAGGTTCAACAAGGCCAAGTGCAAGGTGTTGCACTTGGGATGGGGCAACCCCAGACGTGTACAAACTGGGAGAAGAATTGAGAGCAGCCCTGCAGAGAAGGACTTGGGGGTCCTGATGGACGAGAGGCTTGACGTGAGCCAACAGTGTGTGCGCTTGCAGCCCAGAAGGCCAACTGTCTCCTGGGCTGCATCAAGAGAGGGGTGGCCAGCGGGGCGAGGGAGGTGATTATCCCCCTCTACTCTGCCCTCGTGAGGCCCCATCTGGAATACTGTGTGCAGGCCTGGGGTCCCCAGCACAAGAAGGATGTGGAGCTGCTGGAGCAGGTCCAGAGAAGGGCCACGAAGGTGATCAGAGGACTGGAGCACCTCTCCTATGAAGAAAGGTTGAGGCAACTAGGTTTGTTCAGTTTGGAGAAAAGAAGGCTCCGGGGAGACCTCACTGATGCCTTCCAGTACTTAAAGGGAGCCTATAAACAGGAGGGGGAAAGACTTTTTACACAGGCAGCTAGTGATAGGACGAAGGGGAATGGTTTTAAACTAAAAGAGGGGAGATTTAGGTTAGACGTTAGGAGGAAATTCTTTACTCAGAGGGTGGTGA
>JAVKLA010000036.1:5746714-5782324 GCA_034782735.1 Sagittarius serpentarius | reverse complement strand
AGGTTAGACGTTAGGAGGAAATTCTTTACTCAGAGGGTGGTGAGGCACTGGAACAGATTGCCCAGAGAGGTTGTGGATGCCCCATGCCCAGAGGTGTTCAAGGCCAGGTTGGATGAAGCCCTGGGCAGCCTGATCTAGTGGGTGACCCATGGCAGGGAGGTTGGACTAGATGATCTTTAAGGTCCTTTCCAACCCAAGCCATTCTCTGATTCTATGATCATTTGTCCGTGAATCCTTTCCCCAGTCCTTTCCAGTGGCTTCAGTACTCTTTCCAGTCCATGAGGCTAGGACCCACGATAACCTTAATCCTACAGGCTAAAAGCATATGGTTTCCCCCTACTAACACCATTCCTGGGTACGCCCACAGACAGCAAAAGACCTGTAAAAAGATTCCACAGCCCTATCAAGCAGGGCACGGTCCAGAAAACACATGCTACTTTACAGGCTGACAGGTGGACACCCCATGTAAAACCAAAACCATCCATATTTTGTGACTGCACCTGGGCAGTAACTAGCTTTTGTTTAAAAACACTGCTGGTTATTTTTTAAAGATGAACCAACACTAATTCAGACTTGATGGTAACTGAATGACTCCCATCAGCAAGTCTGTACAGAGCAGACCAGCGACCTCAAGCCAGTGGCTGACTGAAGGGCATCCACATTGCTGTAGGCACAGTCACAGCTGGGGCTAGGCACCATAGCACACCTTTCACATATATAGGTATCTTCTTCTGCCAACAAGAATGGTTGTAACTTGCACTGGGTATCAGCATATGTTTTAGAAATGAATCAGATTGTAACCAATATGTTAAGAAGACAAGCCAGACTCTTGAAAGAGTGGGGCTAGGAGATGGTTTCTGCTAGTAGAGTGCTTTCGGTTTGAGATTTGCATTGAAGTTGTATCTACAGCTGTGATGAAAAATCCTTCCTTAATACTGTTTTGCAATAGCAGGAGAAGCCTGATTCCTTATTGAGCTGTGTAAGCAGATAGGCCAAGTCTAGAAGTGCTGCAAAACTGCAATTCCCTACCCTCCTTTGAGATGCTGCAGGTCAAGGTGGAAGTACAATGGCAAGTACGTTTGCCCTGATGCTGCATTTGCTCTGTGGGTAAACAGAGACCATCTACTCCCTGGGCTGTCATTCTGGCATCTTTCATGACCACTAAACTCTCTTTAAAAGAAAAAGGAGGTTTTACTAGAAAGTTAGTGAACGATCCAAATGTCAGAGTAAAAAAAAATCCAGAGGAAGGTTAAGAATTTTTTTTTTTTTTTTTTGATACAGCTGCACTGGAGGTGAATGAACATCAGAATGTTTTGATTTCCTGCCTGGTTTCAATAAATGTTGCACTCCCAGGCACCCAAGGGACTGCTGTGGTTTGTCAAAACCAATTAATTTTCTTCCACAGAATGCTTCAGGCACCTCAAAATGTCGTTCAAGAGCTAGCACACATCTAAGGAGGAGGGAAAGCCAGCAATCAACTGCTGCTTGGGCTCTGCATCAGGAGCACAGCCCTGCAAACCTGCACCACCAGCAGAGGCAAGGCAAGAAGGAAGGCACATCACCTGGTCACGGGAGGGAGCTGAGGGCAGAGCCAAAGAGAAAATGCCATGTGTTATAAACCCTATGAATATAAACAAGAAGCTGTCACTTGTGAAACATGCCAGAAATAAGATACCTAAGGGAGAATTCAAAGCTGAAAGTTTGTTTCTCTCACTTGTATTTCCTAGGATCCACTGCTCAGTGCTAATAGATGTAGTAATGAGCCAGAAGTAAACTAAACAGTTGTTACTAAGGAAGACATTTCGAAGACAAACTGTGGAGTTGGGATTCAGAGGTTCCCTCCCCAGCCCTCCATCAGACTCACTGTGCAGAATAAGGATTTCCCTCACCTGAGCCTCAATTTACCTACTTACAGTGGACAGACTGTAATGTTTTCCTTCTCTTCTGTATTGAGATGTGAGAGCAAACTTGTTTGCAAGTAATTTTAATAATCAGCCATGAAATGCACTAGATGTAAGCATGGTATTATCATGCTACGATTTCTTTTTTAATGAACACCAAGACACTGGAGCTATCATTTATCCTCAGAACCAGACATACACAGTATCGATGCTATGAATGCTCTATGTATATACCTCATGTCAAATAATTATCACTGGATGTTATGTAGCCATCCTTTCTCCTCTACAGAAGGCAGGGATGGAGACAGATGTTTTTCTTGCATGCTAGCACTCTGCAAAAGGGGCAGAAGACAAAAGACAGTTTGAATTTTAAACAATTTACCTTGAGTACTGTGGGGTCATAGGCAAATCCCTGCTAGAGCAGGAAACGGAAACAACAGCTGATGGTCCCCAGCAAGCGCTACAGTAAGGCCCAGCCTACTCACAATGGCCAGGGGAACTGGGAACCAAGGCTCCTTTCAAGATCCCCAGGTCCCTAGTCTCAGGTCCAGTGTTATCCTTGCTGGACCACTGACAAAAACAGAAACAAAGAACTTCCTAAATTAAAAATGACAGCTTGCTGAGCAGTGAAGTAATCTTTAGAGTGTAACAAATCTTTAGAAGAACAAGGAATAAATCCGCCTTTCTTTCTTTTTCTGTTCAGCAACCATGGTATCTTCAATGACCTACTTGTTTTTAAAAGTAATCCAACATTTACCATTACAATCTTCTTTGCTCCTCAAGTCACATAAACCCCCTGCTGTCTCCTCCTTCTCTATTTACCTGGCCTTACAGTCACAGCAGGGAACTGAAAATCTGCTCCCTGCCTCCTAGCTACAAGCAAAGGCTTCGCTTGGGCATCCAACAGATGATAACTAATGCTACCGCTTAAACAATCCCTAGAGTGGCTCCTCTGACACTCAGAAACATCTAGATCCTGCCACCAGTCCAAGACACATCACCCAGGTTTTTAGGGAACTGCCCCGATAGAAATAGCCATGGGTCTCATTCACAGCATCTCTTCGCCACAGGCAAATCTCATCTTTCATTCAGACAGGATTTTTCTCAGTTCTCTTACTTACTACTTAATATTTATACTATGGTCTGTGTCCAAAAAGCATAATACTACTGGTTATGGTAGGTGCTGAACAAACACATACTAAATCTGTCTCGGATGCTTACAGGTGTGAAAGGTCAGTGGGAAAAGTGAAAAAAGTCAATAAAATCTGAAGCCCAGTGAATAACTGAATCACAAGGACCAGACACAAATATAAATCCTAAAAAATGAAAAAGAAATCCTCCAAAATATATCAAAACAAAGAGGAGATGCTCCACATATGTCAGTTGGCATTGATCAGCCCGAGAGCAACAGAAGGGAGAGGAGAATCCATAACCATTAGCATCACCTTCCTGCTACATTTCTTCCTTAGCCTGTTCATCTTCCTTTCTCCCTTCGTTCCCTCCGCTCTGGACACGACCTCTCAAACTATGAGAGAGCCTGGCTTATCCCTAGGACACAGCATAGTATGGAGCTTTTCAAGCTCATTGCATGCAGCATCGTCAAAGTAAGCTGCAAAGGATACAAGCGTTGGAAAGCTACAGATCCCTGAGGTTTGCCAAGATCTGGAGTCTCCCAAGAGGCAGTTCCCCCCAAAAGCACAGCCATCTCTTTCCATAAAGCAACAGCAAAGCAACAGCTTTAACCATAGCACAGGTCCTCAGTCTTCAAGCAAAGCTCTCCAATATAAGCAGATCATCTGGACTTCAATGAGGAAGGCAAGGCTGATCTAATATCAGACTCCACTCTCTCTCCCTCCCTTACAATTAATATTTTAACTCTAAATAATTAAAGGGAAATAAGTACCTATAAAACCAGCAGAATCATTGCAGGCCAATAGGTCAGCATGGCTGGGTGTTTGAAATAAGGGGCCCATCCAAGTTTTTCACATCAGATGTCAAAGGCGATCTGTTGTAATGAGAAACGATAAATATGCTCACTTAACATGCAAGCTTGCAGCTGCAATTTACCAGGTTGAAGCCACACTAGAACATAAAACCCACAACTGTGCCCTTGAGAAGTCACCTCCACCATGCTCTCCCCACCTTCCCAAGCACTCCTGCATTTCTACATACAGAACAAAGGAGATGTGACACATCTTACTGCTTCCACCATACAATAAACCCAAGTATCTAATGACAGTTTTCTTCTTTAAACCTTTTAGTACAACTGTGTATTTCAGCGCTGGCAGTTGCACGTTCCTCCACAGTCCAGTATCTGGAAGTGATTGATGAGCCATAAGAAAACCAGGATTCAGTAGTGTCCGATACCAAGCGTTTGCTTGACAAACCCACCAGAAAGAGAAATGCAAACTCCACAGCCTGCAGCATTTCAAGTTGAGGGGGCACTTACAGCCTATAAATAATATTTAAAATCTGAAACTATGATGGAATACATATACATATTTTCTATTGTTTTATATCTTCATCAGTGATGGAGGTGCATTTTTGATTATCAGCTCTGCTCACAGGAGACCAAATCCCAGGCTATATCCATTCCCCTGTGAATGTAAAGGAAAAGAACCATCTGGAGAGAATAATAAAACAATTAACTTTCCATTACAGAATAATCTATGTATGTTTTTAAGGAGGCAAACTTTAATGATCTCCACCTAATTATTCATCCCGCATTCTGGCAGGGTTGGTTTGGATTTTGTCGTGCTTTGTTTTTAAATGCAGTCTGAAGGTAATGATTTAAGCTGGAACGGACGTGGGGACCACACAGGCTCCTTCAGTTGGGGGCAGGACAACCTGGCTGAGGGAGGTTTCCAGAAACATGGACCAAGGTCTCATCCTTCCCATGGATTCATATGGCTGTGCAATGGCAACACCATCAATTGTAACAGTTTCACTGAATATTCATGAGGATCTTACAAACACGGTTGTTGACTGGCTTGGTACATCAGCTACGTTTTTGGACACTAAGTGCAGAACAGCACACTCGGGAGACGCATGCACCTGAACATCAGTCTGTTGAATGCTGGGCTCATTTAACTTGTCACGGACGGCAATATAAATCAGAAATGACTCCATAAAGATCAACAGCAATCCCCTCTGATTTTGCTAACTCACCAACTAGCTGCAACTATGTTATCTTTACAAACTAATTCTGTAAAGTGAAAAGGTTCAAAGCAAGAGCTTTAAGGACTAACTATGCCTGTCACCCTTCTAAACACATACCCCTCTAAGGACCTGCTGGCTGTACGCATGATCGAGAACAGTCCAGGCTGCACCACACATTCGTTATGCAGACTTGCTCAGCTTCACCACCTGCCTCAGTTTCCCAGTGGATAATACTAATGAGCTGCTATGCGTGCGTGCCTGCACTTCATTCCAGTTTACATAGTGCTTTCCAGCCAAGGCTCTCAAACATTTGGAAAGGACCAAATACAGTTTAAGATAAAATTAACTGGAACATAAATACCAGAATTCAACCACTCGGATCACTCCTTTAGAAAACCTACCTGGGACTCTGGGCTTTCCAGCATGAGAACTCACACACTAAAGAGCTGGTAAATAGTGAGACAGTACCCAGGCAATCCTTTGTTACTATTTATTGACCGACTGATGGAGATCAGGCTCTGTGGCACAGCGCAGGCAAGTTTAACCCTCCCCCCTGCAAACTGCTAAGTTTTATGATCTGAAAAAGTCATTTAAAAAAACCCCATAAACATGGCATACAAACTAACAAACTAGTCACACCTGAGGCCTGCTGGAAAAATCCCTGCCTTAGCTTTCAGATGTTGCCGAACATTTTCATTCACAGCTTCTGCATAAACGGAACAAGTTTTGAGTCTGAGAGTCTACGGCATTTTAGCCTCTGAGACTTCTAGCCTGCTCTTCCCCTACAACTGTAAAAGCCCATCTTTCTCCACTAAATATATATATACACACACACAAACACACATACATATACATATGCACACCCTGATCTCTCAAAGCAGGGCTCCCGCATCTGCCAACAGGCTGTACACTGCATTGGCACAACGGCTCTGGTGCAGGATCCGCACCACCCACTGGAAAGGATTTAGCAAGGGGTGCTTACGTCACACACTGAGCAGCTACATACAGCTATAAATTATTCATACACATTACCCTAATTATGCAAATGTACTAAAAGCTGGAGCATATGTTTCCCTGACATCTCCCAGTACGGATGCAATATGGTTCTAGTAGAGAGAAAGACTGAGAAGTAAGACGATGGGTGTAAGGGGGCTAACGATGGCAGACACTGGCCCAAGCAAAGGGTGGCAGAGGATCTCCCTTGTCCAACCAAGCTGCTGCAAGGCTAAGGACATTTAAATGCTCCTCCTTGATAATATATTGTTGGCTTTGCACTCAGTGCTGAACAGAGTGCTGAGGCTGCTGAACGGCCCAGGCAGATTAAAATAAACCCAAGCAGTTTGGAACAGGAATGTGTTTATCTGGCATCGCACACTTCCTCTTATCAAACATGAGGAGCAGGGGAGGGCACAGCAATGGTGTGTGGAAACAGGCTGTGTGCACACTGGTAGGAGATGAGGGAGGGAAAAGGGGGAGAGGAACAGCAAGAATCAGACAGATAATGCATTATCTTGGGAACCAAGAGCACGGAGCCAGGCATCACCTCACTGCGGTACAGAGTCCATTCTCTTGGTCAGCCCCCAGACAGGTACTAGCTGTTGGAAAACTCAATTAGGTCCTTTCTCCCTTGCAGCATTTGGAAGAAGGCAGGCATTCAGTGCTGCTGTAGCATAAGCAGCTGGCCGTGTGTGCTGCCCAAGCTTTGAGCCCAAACTCCTCTCAACTCTGTCAAGTGCAGTGCAGTCACCGGGCATCACTCGTCTCCCACTCTGGAGGCTGGGGCTGACTCCCCAGAAGGAAAAGGCCAGATGCACTCTGCTATGGTGTTTTGAAGCCCAAACTGTGGATTATGGTAGTGGATGGAGTGGCAGAAGATTAGCATCTTATTCCCAACTCTGCCATGTCTAAGGACCACATCACTGTCCTTCTGTAAATGCCCAGTCCACCTGACAGAGCCCTTCAGAAGCAGACACGCTCTTCAGACTCTGCGTGCAGAGCACTGTGCAGGGGGGTTCCAATTCCCTAGCATCATTCATTTAAAATCCCATAAACATTTTCCAAATTCTCCAGCCCTACTGAATGACCAGGCGAGTGTTTCTATACCCAGAGAAAAGAAAAGAGCAAATTAAACGTCATGTAATACCCCACAGCTACCTGGAAGATTTCGGCTATGTTACTATTATGCCAGTGGTTACCTAAGATCAAAAAAAGTTGAACAGAAGACCTCGGCAGCTCCTTTGATAAGAGCATGTCTTACCTCCTAGTGCTGGCATTAAAGAGACTCTAGCTCTGTACCAGCAGTCTTGTAAGGGATGCACTCACACAGCCATGTGAAATACTCAGTACTGCAGAGACCCCCATCACAGGAGGAGTGCTAGTGACTGCAGTAATATACCAGGTGGATGCCACTTCAGCTCTTCAGATCCAAGCCAAAACTCTGCTACTATACTATTTTGGTTTTAATCCACGTTCTTGTTTGTGCACGGCTCAACCATAGTTCCTCACCTGTGACTGCCTCAACTCAAGGATGGCCATGGTTTGAAAACAGAGGTGATGTATCAGAGAAGCAGCGCCAAGCAGAAGGGACAGGCAGGCTGCAGGTGTTGCTGCGAGGCAGACAAAGGTGGGGACGCCTGCACAGATCCTGGTCACTCTGCCCCAAGACCTGCCAGCAGAATTTGTCCTTCCCTTTCACAAAAGACCAGATGAATGAACAGCAGGACTTCTGCCAGGCAAAACAAAGCTGAGAAAACAGCACAAGATAACAAGCAAGAATAAAAGACAGAGAAATGAAAAATCCACTGAAGTAAAGTAAGATGTTGATTACAAGGACCAAGTCCAGCCACTTCTGCTCCACCACATTCAGCAAACACCTTGGGGGTGGCAGGCTGCATGCCAAAGGGCACCCTCTCCCTGGGCTCATCCTCCTTTCTGTGCAGTCACATGTGCTGAGGACCAAGCACAGCTCACGCAGAGGCTCGCTGCCTGCCCAGCTCTGCCAGCAAGCTGCTCACCACACCCCACCCTGGGCTCAGGTTTGGGGCCATCTGGACCTTTATGGACTGGGTGTTTCCTCACCACCAAGGCCAGCAGTATCCGTATCTTCTCGTCATACACTGGTGAGGCAGATCCAGACATTCTCTCTCCCTCAATGGCCCAGAGGAAAGGGCAGGAGGGTACACAAACAGCTTGCCAGACTTGAAGCTGTGTTCATCCAAACCACTGAGAGAGGAGAGCAGGCACAGCACGGGTCCAGCTCTGCCACTCACCCTGCCCCTGCTAAAGCCTGTCTGCATAACAGGGAAAGGCTGCATCGCCACTGTGCAGTGCCTGCAGCTGAGTGCTCGTCCCTGCTACTGAAGCAGTCCTCAGGAAGGACAGCCAAAGAGAAGAGCAGAAAGGAAGACAGCGCAGAAAAGGAGGCTCAGCACTTACACAGCTTCCTTTTCCCCCATCTCATTCTGAAGGCTTTGGCTTCCTCAGTAATTGTTAGCAAAGAAACAAGCCCATTAACAGGCAGCCCCAGATAAAAGGTACTAGAGGAGAAGGAGGAGATGGTCTGACCAGCTAGCTGCTCACCTCAGGAGACACAGGATCAAACACAATTTAGGTAACAAGCCAGGGGAGACTTGCAACCTCAGCCTGCCTATCCAGCAAGGAAGGTTTAACGCAACATCTGCTGCTCAGCGAGGCACAAAACGCAGCAGCACACACAGCTCTGCTGCCATCAGTCCCGCCATGAGTGCCGACACAGCAGGATGCTGGTAGGTTGGGACAGGGCTGCACCAGCATGGGAAATCTCTCTCAACCACAAAGTCTACCCTGGAGCAGGTTTTGCAACATGAAGAAGCCACCTAGGCTGGAAACACAACAAATTTGTCCACTTCTGATGAAAGACAACAACTTTTACCTGTGCCAGAACACTGGAAGAAACAGAAATTTAGTGCAGTGTAGCAGGAAATGTCAAAAACAAACATTTTTTGTCTTGCAAAGTGATGAAAAGTCCTCCGCAGCCACAAAGAAAGTCACTAACAGAAAAAGAAGTCAGGGAGTTGGTTTTTCAGTGTAATACTCCTCATTCTAGCACAAAATTATTTAAAGAATTTCAACCTATTCAGCAAGCATTTTAGGGTTCTACATATCATTGTGCCAGTCAGAGTTAAATTACCAATGATTTGTACTCTCATTTATTTGCGGTGGTCCACAAGGAAGTCTAGCACAGACAAGCAAAGCAACGTGCCCTAATCGCGGAGTGCTGGGATTTGTTTTGAGGCACGCTGGGAGCAGCCAGCCAGCCAGCCAGCACGATGCTGCACCACAAGCACCCAGAGGGCTGAACGCTGACTTCAATGGGCAGAGAATCAGCTCAGCAAGGCCACAGTCCTCTCTACAGCCCCAAGCCCACAGCGTTCAGATATACGGGTAGGCCCACCGCAGCCAGTCTGACCAATGGGGACATTTGCACTTCAGTGTTTTCAAGGTCTGGACTTCAGGAAAGAAGTGAGGTGCTGTCTCGCAGCTGAAAGGAGAGTCCCTGGCATGACACCTCTGCATCTCAGAGCTTCTATCCCTCCCCTCTAATTGCTACAGAAAAATGGTCCACTTGTGCAAAGCAGCACCTTAATGGTGTAAGCTTGGATAATCTTCCCAGGGGAATCGTAAGAGATCCTGTTCACCCTGCAGAAGAGGAGGGAAGCAGGGGTGTTTGACATTTAGTACCCCAGCTCTAGGAAATGACTGAAGAGTTAAAACAAAAGTCATTCTTGGATGGGCAGCACTCCAGCAAAATAAAATATTCAGCGCTGTTATGTTCCTGGACACCATATTTCTGACAATAAATTTCATGCCTCATATGCCACAAGAGTTACACGATTTCAGTCAATAACCAAAGAACAGGTCCACATCCTTTCACAGCAACCCAAGAAAAAAAATATTCATAAGTAAACCTGACAAACCTCGGAGGATGGTATTTTTATTATTATTTACTGGTCTGTCGCTTCGATAGTCGGGCCTGAACTGGAAAGGGAAGATCCATTCCTGGCATGGCATTACCCCCAGTGCTTACAGGCTTCATATAGACCCACGAGAGCTGGCAGTGGGACCCACTGCCTGCACGGTAACCCCCACAGACTTCTGAAGGACCAGTTTTGTCTTCAGGGACACTGGAGCACTTTTTCGCTTACTTCTAATATCCCTCCCTATGCACTATGTACCAATGTACCAGAAGTCCCCCTCTGCAGATACTTCGAATGTCCCAGGCTAACAGGGCAACCGCAAAGAACATCAGCAAGTTTTGGCAAAAAACAGGCTCTACTTGTCCCGTTTTTCTTTATCCTTCCTGCCCCACACGGACTATCCTTGCTTAATAATAAACCTTCCTGAGAAATCCCAGTGGGTGGGATTCGGTTCCAGCTAGACGGATGTTTCAGCTCCAGCTGTTCCTGAGGCAGAGGCTTTCCCTTCTCCCCTGAGCCTGCGCGCTCTGTGTCAGGGTGCACTGCAGCTCTGTAGGTTGGTACTGGACTCCCAGCACCTGCATCCTGGTTGCAAGCCAGCACAACGATGGAGCAGGGTGAGCTACAAAGTCCAGGCCATGCCCAGGTAGTGCCCTCTACAAGAAGGGAAGCACAGACCAAGTCCCAGCCTTAAGAATTAGTTGCCACCCTCTAAATTTCGAGTGCGGTTGCAGCAGAAAATGGATTTCTTTTTTTTTTTTTTTTTTAATCCATGTGTCAGAGTGGGTTACTGTACCACTTTTTGACATTAAACAGCTCCCACACTGCAACCCAGATGAACTTGTGTGCAACTGGTGCGTAAGAGGACTCCCTGCAAGTACAGCTCTGAGTTCTTCAGGATGAAGCACTCTGTGCTACTGCACATCAGTGAAGCTATGTTAGTTTGCACCAGCAAGTGATGTGGTCTTTAAATGTCATTCACTTGATATTGCATTTATGAGTCAAACCTGAACTCCACATCCCAAGTTGCCCCCTGGAGATCCATCCAAAGAGAGCCTCTTCTAGTCCTTTCTGGTGTTTTAACAGCTGCATGTTGGAATGTTCAGTAGCTCATTTCTTGGCTTCAGGTGGTTTATGCATTCACCGGATACAATAATCGTGCACAGCTCCCTCCCTTCACAAGAGGGTTCCAAAACATTTCAAAAAAACCCCTTCAATCCCTCTGTAGTCCGTTGATCTGGTATTAATCCATTAAAGTGATGCAGTAGGTTCTATCGGAAGAATTAAACAGAAAAAGTGGGAAGCTCTCTTACCTGTAATTGACTGACTGGCCAATAGGAGTCAAGTGTTGGCAAATTGGAGGTGTAATTTCTATTTAATTATGGCATTAAAAAAATTACATGATATACCTATTTAACATGCAAAGGAGCAAAATCAAAGCTAATAAGAATAAATTGTAAGACAGGACATGTACAAAATGTAGTAGCAATCTCTCCTTTTTTTTTTTTTTTTAATGTGTTCTGCTAAAGGGTATGCTGGCTGTGGTGCCTATGTATTGCCTGGAAAACTTGCATCCCCAGCTCTGATTCCAAGACTCTGCCAACACGCAAAACTTCACTGCACAAATGCATGGATACAATGAAAAATATTTGTTAAAACCAAAGCAGTGTATACGCTTTTCATACTGTACATGAAGTTTATATCAATCCAGTTGAAGTTCAGTTGAAATGAATGCAAGCAAAGCCCATCTACACCATTCTAGAGCTCAAATATGAATGTGAATGAATGGATGAACCATGAAGAGTTTTGCGAGCCTTCAGTGAAACTCATTTTAAAATGCATTTAAAAGAAAATAGCGCAACTTCTGTGTTTAGACAATGGGTTACAACCAACAGTATAAAACACGAACAGTTCTGTTGAAGGCAGTATAGCTACTAGAGTAAGACAGACAGTAAGAGGCCCATAAATCATTGGCACCTGAGAAGAACACGCCACTGCCATCAGAAAACACAAATACACCCCGTGCTTTTTTCTGGGGTGACACATTTAATCATGCTAGAGAAACCTGTTTTCTTTAGATTAAAACCATAACTCTAATTTCAAAACAGCTAGTCAGCACAACAGTGTTGGGAAGGGGAACCAGGGTCTTACTGGGAAGAGGAAACAGGGAGGGTCTTAAAGACCCTTTGATCCACAAACCTAATAAGCCATGACGAAGCCGTTCTGTAACTGCCCTAACACAACCCAGAGCACTACTGCCAGGGAAAGAAGAGGTCTGGCTTCTGCAGCCTGCTGTACCTAAGCCCTGGTTCCTAAGACAGGGAGCAGGAGGCAGATGCCAGCATCAGTAACAGGGTTTTGTTTTGTGGCACTTGGAAACAAAAGCCAAATAAGAATTACAGTTTTACCTGCAACGTGTATTTAAAAACACAGAGCTTCCACAACGGCTAGTCAAATTATCCTTTGAACATTTCCTGCTTTGTCGACAGAAGTTTAAAATCAAAACGCAAATTAAACTACCTTCAGTCCCTGGAGGAAAGGTTAGTTGGATTTAAGATGCATTTAGTATGTCATATAGGAAAAAAAACCACAGGTACATGCTCAGAGAGTAGTGACATGCAGCCCGAAAGACAGACAGATACGAAACACACTCACTCCCACACACTCAATAAATACATCAAATTGACCAGCAACCAGAAGCACAGCCAGCCATGACCTTGCACATGGAGTGAGCCGAGAGGTGACTTATTCCAAGTATTCACACAGGTGATTTCTGCAGATGAGAGCATTCATTGCCACAAGGAAGGCAGCACAGGTAAAAGACAGACAGCTTACCCCTCTGAGCTGCTGGACTCCACCAAATATTCTCATCACTCCATCAATCTCCTGCTCCAGCCTCCTGGCCCAGTACTGCATACTGCAAGAGATGGAGAGACAGAGAGAAAGAGAAAGGGAGAGAAAGAAAGAGAGAAAGAGTCAGAGCCCTGACATTTAGTAGATAAGCAAGGGGAGAGGGAGGAGATCAGTGCCCTCAGCTAAGTTAACTGCTCTTTCTGCAGCACTGGGTGCAGGCAGAATAGCAAGAACGTGTGCCTTTGAGAATTACGGCTGGGGCAGGTTATAAACTTCCAAGACTTGAAAATTTATGCACAAGGCGCCACAGAGAGAAAAGGGGGGAAAAGGTACAACAAAAATCATGGCGTGGGTTTTTATTTTTCTCCGTATATGAACAGTTGCAGTAGCTAATTATTTAAGCCTAAAGTGATTAACAAGGTCAAGGTGCTGTGGCATACAGAAAACAGCTTACTGCTTCAGCAGGGCTCTGTGGCAGACAGCAAACGCAGAGCCATGGCAGGACAAGCAGTGCCTGTCCTACTGCGGCAATGGATTACTGCTGCGGCACAACAGGAGAGACCTGGGCAGAGCCACAAGCCAAGCACAGGGCACAGGGTATCCAAGGGCTCAGCCGCTTTGCACCTTCCACTAAGCCCAACCTGAGCCAGGCACCGATTCTGCCACGTCCACTGTGGGCAGAGCTGCCTCCTGGGGCCGTGGAAAGGGCCAGGAGGTGCCACGTGGCATCTCCTTTGTCCCAACCCCTGTACAGCACAGCAGCTGGCTGCCAGTCCTTCCAACAGGCAAAACACCCTCCGATATATTCAACCACACAGATTTCCATTTACAGCAAGTTAAAAACAACAACAAAAAAACCCTCTTCTAAATTCACAGAACTCGGTAACTCTCCTTCTTGTAATGAGATTTCATGACTCCATCGCGCTGGCCACGCACATGTCAAATCTCCCACCTGACCTGGAAAAGCAACACTCGATTGCCTCTGCACCACTTGGCACTGCCTTCGGTGCTTTCTCCACAGCAACACTCGTCTCTCAGCACTACACCGGAGAAAGGAGGAAAGGAGCACAAGAAGTAGAAGGTAAGGCCAGCAGCATGGCAAAGCAATGGTGGGAGGGAGCGGACCCGCTCAGGGGTTTTGCACCTTGGTTAGGGACACCAAGTGATTTCATCCTTCGTGCAAAGAGATGTTCCCCAGGCAGCCCACGCACACTCCCCCACCACCCGCAAAGCCACGGAAGAGGCTCTCCTGGAGATCAAGGAGCAAAGAAACGCGACTAAGAAGCAAGGCCACATGGGACTCTTGAATTATACAGCATGGCCCAAAAGCTGGGCAGAAATATCAAAGCAGAAAGATGCCTGAGATGACGGGCAGAACAGAGCTGAAGCATCGCTTGTGAGGGGGGTGGGACGGACATGAACGGAGACAGAGGGAGGGACTGGCACACAGGCAAAATTCATGCCAGTTAATAACACAGAAGACTGTGGATGAAAACAAGATTTAATTGCACATGCCAAATCTTCCCAGTTTTCCAGTGTAACTTATGCTATTTATTTCCCACATTCCTGCAGAGGTAATGCTGCCTCTTCTCCCCTGGGAGCCTGGCTGGGGAGGAGGGGACATCCAGGGAAGGAGATGGGTGAAGACATCTGCAAACTCACCTTTCTGCCAAAGGAGGGAAAGCAAAGCCTTCAGTGGGACTGCCAGCATAAAGACAAGAGATCACAAACAGAGCTGGGGGTGGGTTGGGGTTTGTTTTTTTTTCTTTTCCTTTTTCAGTCAAACATTTGATTTGCTATTAAAGGTATATTCAGATTGTTCAAAGTTACCATAAATCTTGTGAAGTATTTTCACCAAAAATTATTTGGTTTTACATAAGTCATTCATTTAAAAAAATGCCTTGAAACACCAAAACCAAATTTTTTTTTTAATTATATTTTTCTCCTCCTCCAGTTTGTCCAGTGAACTGAAAAAAATCAATTACATGCTCATACTCAGCCACAGGTCTGAGAAATCCCGCTGAGGACTTACAGAGCTGACACCTTTCCATAACTTCCAGCTCTGTGCAAGATCCTCGATTTCAGTGACATCTGCCTGTGTCAACTCTCTTCAGGAATACCTACAGCACCACGGCAAGGGAAAAATACCACCCATCTTGACCATCAGCATTAACAACTGCTCATAGCCACACAAATGTCACATACAGCCAAGCCTTCAGAAAGGATTATAGAGGAAGACAGAGGCATCAGTATTACTCTGTTGGTATATGAAAAGAGACACTGAGTGCTCAGTTGGGCTGGGATTTAAAATTAATTTAAATTTAGTCAGCAGATTTGTTTAAAAAAAAAAACACCAAAAAACTTATTCCACCCCCTGCCTCCACCCCAAGAAGTACTACTATTTTAGGGAAAAGCCATTGGATTTTTCATTCATGAGAAAGACTGCAATTCCCTTTAATTGTGCAGCCTTACGATACCTGGCTCCCAATCTTACAGACCAGCAGTTTCCCCAAAAAGTCCAGGTAAGCCTTGTAGAACAAGCGTGGATACCACTATTAAAAAAAAAAAGCAGCATATTACACTATCAAAAAAAGCAGGAGGCGATTTCTGCATAGCTGACATCAGGTTTCTAGATTAAAAAACATAATAGCAGAAGCAGCTTCTTTTTTTGGTGGAGTATGGCTATACGAGAGATTTTGCCAGTGGTAGTAAAAATTCTTTTTTCTAGCTAGCACTTCCCTTACCCACACCACAACACTGGCAAAAGCCCTTGTGTGTATCTGACCCATGACTATGTCCCTCTAGCCCTGGTAATGTCCATGACCAGAAGTCTTCAGAGTGGGCCACATCCCAGAATGTGGAGGTTTCATCTCACTTGCCGTATGCTGGGTTGAAAGCTACCATTTAAAAAAAAAAAAAAAATACATAAACCCCATTATTATTCTGTCTCAGTTGACCTTCTGCCTCTTGTTTCCCTCCCACAGCCACTGCACTTAAAATTTTATGTAAGACAACCATAGAAAGGATGAAGAGGGTGAAGAAACTGATAGCCCATTATGAACATGGAGATTTCTCTTTGAAGCGTGTCTCCTATGGAAGCTGTAAGCAATAAGACATGACAGTCATTGCATTCCTGGCCCATTACTGCACATCTCAGGTGGCGTTACAGGGCTTGAGGAGCAATAACTTCTCAAACACGCAGCCTGGAGTGCCCTACTGCTCTTGTGAAATGGCATTTACAAATAAAGCATAAAGAAAACAGCTGATGCACCAACTGGGAAGCCACCAGCACGGATGTAGTGCTGCTCACAGAAAGCTACCAGGCTCCCTTTATGAGCATGTGCGCAGTCTCCCCTTTAAACTGAGTACCACTTTAGTGTCCTCTGTAGTGAATTAACATGGGCGAGGAGAAAACCTTTGAGCTCAAGTATTTGTGATTGCACTCAGCAGCTCTGTGCCTATAGGAACCGCATGCAAGGAGCCTAGCAGCCCCATTGTCCCCTGTCCCCTCTTTAGCAGGGACGTGCACAGCACATCCCAGTGATGCCCCATCATCTCAGCTGGCTCTGCCTTTCCTGGGGAGTCTCCACAGGATTCTTCCAACCTAACAACTCTATTACTATTGTATGCACAAGCATGATCACACATTAAAAATCTCTCGCATTGAAAAAAATTGTTTTATTTCCTTCCCCTGTATATTTTACAGCCTCCTGTGCAACATTTAACAAGGGACATAAGTAATTTTTGAAAACACACCACCATTTATCACTGCCTCTCCAAAAGAAACTACAAAAATGCTAATTGATTTCATAATTTGCATATTTGATTTTTCTTAAAGATGAGATAAAGTAGGCTTAAAAAAAAAGCACCAGGGCTTCAAAAATATTTACTGTGACAAGCAGCACATCAGGAGGCAAATCACCGCTGTTGCAGTTGGGGCCAGGAAGCAAAGCGTCCCGCCTGTCCCACTCCCACTCAGCAGGCGCCTGTGCCTTGCCACTGGTCACAGCAACCCTTACTTAGGGTTAGGACACATTTCATGCTTTAGGTGACCCAAGCAGTTGCAGAGACTTCTGTGCACGTCCACATTGGTTTGTGAGGCTACACCACTACTCCAGCTGCATTGCTTCGGAAGAAAATGAGAATTGCCTGGAAAGACAGGAGACAGGCTGTCCTCGGCCCGCATCCTCCCACGCTTGCGCACACAACAGATGGCAGCCTGGAGTCCTGGTCTTCTGCGCAGAAGCTGAAGGCATTCGCAGACAAGGCACCAGTGCAAGCCACGCACTGACAGCCCGTGGCCAGCACCACGAGGCCGTACTGCTGCAGCTCAGCCCAGGGTCACTCTACTCCTTGGTGACTCAGGGTACATGGGACAGACCCTTCGTGGGCTGCAGTCACACCTCTTCCTGTCTAACCTAGGGGTGGGTAAGGCAGATACACAAACTACTAATCAATACAAGCCTCGTTGCAAGCGGCCTCTCACAAAAGCACAGGGAAAGGAGAAGAGGAAAGGAAATTAGTCTTCTGATTGAGGACTCTTTGTTGTTGTTTTTAAAGCAGCTTCTTCGGCTGCGAGCGAGAGAGGATGTCAGAAAAAAAAAAAAATAGGAGACTCGGTCCTTTTCTCTTGCTGCCTTCTTGGCCCAAAAAGGAAGAGAAAAAGTCACACAAACATGAAAGGACAAGAGGAGAAACTACTTGCTAAGTAGATATACTGCCCCAAAGCTTATTGGGTTCTACACAGAGAGTGTTCTGTACAAGTGTCTACACTTCATGCAGTGTGTTCAGCCAAGAATGCTTCACTCTGATTCATACGCTTTGGTTCAGTGCCCAAATATTGCTATTTAATAAGGTTATTAATTACTGTGTTGTCTAATTTTTGCTGTGCAGGAACTTCTTATAATTGGCTTATTCCTTCAAGATGCTTAATCCTTTAACTATAATAGCATGTGTGTCAGTGCGCACGCGTGCATGTGTACCCTCATGCCCCCTCTGAGTTTTCTTAATTTCTTACATACCTAGGCTGTAAAATCCCACACAAGCCAATATTTACCCATCAAGAAAAAACAAGTTGCCTTTTTTTTCCCCAAAGATACAACTTCCAGAGAGCACCTGTTTCCTTCAAAATAACCAAATAACTTACTGACCATGCTTCCAGACATTATCAAGCCTCGCATACTGTCATTTTATGACTCCTTTTTAATTTAAAGTATGTGCACAGGTGTCTATATAAAGGAGGGGTGGGGAAAAACCTGCCTGCTGGACTACTCTTTTCTTAATATTTGTCAAGACATTATTCACCTCTACCATCTGGTCTCCCCTATAATAAGAAAGCATCTTTGACATTATTATAGGAGGGAAAGAAGGGACAAATGAATATTAAAACTATATCCCAAGGAAGATCTTTAAGAAAAATGAAGCGGAAAGATAGTGGAATAGTGTGTTCTACATTCAGCTCTATCACCAAATTACTTTGTTCTCGATTCAAACACTAAATTTCTGCACCTGTTTCCCTGTCTTACCTTTCAGTCTGCTTCATATTTACTATTTTTTGCAGCAGGGTGTATCTTGAAAAAAAAAAGAAGCAAGTGCCAAACCCCCTACCAGATCCATCCTGATCCCAGTCTGATGCCCCAACAAGTATTACAATACAATAAAAAGGATAACTGGATAACTGGGGAGTTTTCTCAATCTGCAAGACAGATGGAGCTGGGCAAAAAGTGAGAGGAAAATAGTCTGGCAATTATACAGAAAATTTGTGTTTCATTAACAGTTCTTGAGCACAAATATTCTTGTAGGTACCTGTGGGAAAACCAACGGTAACCACCAACTTGCCACCAATGACATTTACAGCAATAGGAAAATTGTTCTTTGAATATGATTTTTCTATTGGAAAAGATAAGCATTAACCATTTAAGGTCTAACTCCACCTAGAAACAGAACAGGTAGTAGGTGTTCAGTCAGTAAGAGACACGTGGTACAGCAGGGGCCTTGGGAATTCCTCCTCCACCATTAGTTGCCCTGGGACACCTAAACACCTGAAACTTCTGCATGGAGTATTGTCTAATCTGTTCTTTAATCCTCCCCTGAAGGTGAACCCAAGATCCCCACAGTACTTTTTTCCAGTTTCATTTTTCACCATGTGGTGAAAAAGTTCCCTTCTTATCCACGCTAAGTCTCGCTTCCCTCTTCCCACTTATCCCACCTACAGCAGAGACTGAAAAATTCTTATGACAAGCTCCTAAGAACTGGAAGATCATTATTCTGTTGCATCCTTTGCCCTTCAATTCTTTATTTTTCTATTCCAAACTCAGTTTTTTCCAGCTTTCCTTCTTTTGCACTGTTTTCTAAACATTTCATCATTTTTGTTGCCCTGCTCTAGATTCTCTATAGTTTATCTACATCTCCAAAGGCTCATGCCAAAAAGTGAGATTAGGTACTCCAAAAGAAGTCAAACCCAGTGCTGTATGAAGAGGAAAACATCACATCCCCAGTCTTGTCCCAGAAACTACTGTACACTGCAGAATAAATGTGCCCTTCTGCTACGACAGCACTTCATCGACTCAAAGTTTGTGATCCATGATAATTCTGAAGATCTTTTCTGCCACACTGCTACCCAGACAGATACTCCTTATTCTGTATTTGTACATTTGATTTCTCCCTCTTAAGTGCAGCACTTTGCATTTGTTTTCACTGAATTTCATTTTGCTGATGCCTGGCTCACCGTTCAATTTTTCTAGACCATTTTTAAATTCTGATAATGCCTTCCAAAGTACATCCAACCCTCCTAGCTCAGTGTCGCCTGCGAATTTTATAAGCCTATCTCCCATTCCATTGCCTAAGTTATTAATGAAACTATTGAATAAAAGTAGGTCCAGGGCAGATCCCTGCAGGACCCCACTTGAAACGCCCTCCCAATTCTATTCTTTGAGAGCTACGTGTCCAATCAAAATATCTTGAATTTCAAACTTTACAAAAAGCTGATTTGGAGTATATGATATGCAAAGAGGCTGGAGGCCAAAGGATGATTCGGTGAATAATTTAAAGCGTAAGAGTAGGTTTGAGGAAAATCGCAATCTGTTGGTGGATGATTTGCCAATGGAAAGAGGAAGGAGAAGTCACTGAATGTGTTAGCTAGCACATTTGTCCAGCAGCGCTGCAAAAGGCCCCCACGCAGGCACTGCATTCTTCTAATCAAACGCGTGCAAGAGCTTCTCATTGATATGGCAATGAAAAGAACAAATGGCAAAGTAATCACAGAAAATATCTTCCGCAGACCGTACGGCAGAGGAGACTACTTTCCCAAAAGGCACTTCCAGCCATGAACCCCATCATCGAGTTCCTCCTATCCTTATCAGCCTAGAGTTCATCATCAGGCCATCACTCAATGACGCAGCCATCCTGTGACAGATACTTGGACATAAAGAGCGTTGTTTGGCAAGACCTCCATGTGAGGATCCCCAAAGACATTGAAAACGTGCAAGAATTAATCCTCACGGTCTTCAGGGGTAAATCTGATCTCAGCACATTGCCACCAACTCATACTTCTGCAAGTGGAAGAAGAACCGGGCACCTCAAGATGGTACCCTAGCTTGCTATTTTCAACTGGGAGACAGCACAAGTTCAGCAAGAAGTCCTCTGCCATGCGGCAAGTCTAATCAAGCCACTTACCAACTGTATAAGCAAAACTGAACGTGGTCGCCTTACAATAGGAATAAATTAGTTATTGAATTTATGTCTGGAGATCCAGATCGACTGTTCCTGCTGCTATGGAGATGGTCCTGCGACTGGTAACTTTAACGGGTGGCTCACATACTTTGACCTCTCATGTGACAGTGGCAGAAGAACCAGCACGCAACTCCAGGACTGTAACACAAGCAAAATAAGCCAAAGGCAATAGCTACCGTTACTGGAGCTGTACTGGTGATACCAGCAATGTGCTGCCCAAAACAATTAACTGTTTTGCTCAGAGCCAAAGCTAACCTAATGCCTTAGCCTCCCTACTTGTTTGAAAGCTACTCTCTCGTTTTACTTCTTGAAACTAGATTTCTACGGCACACTTGCTGATGCACATCAGGAGCAAGAGAAGCCTGTGGGTTCCATAGTGTTTGCACTCTCGTCGTGCAGGATTAGAACTGGGCTCCTGATCTCAAAGCCTGTCACAAATCTGGACTTGAAACAAAATGAATTAATAAATAAGTGAATAGGTGTCACTTTTATGAAGCACACTACCTGCATAAATTTCACCCAGTGCAGCCACTTGTCATTTTCAGCACCCCTTGAGACCCCAACGGCTGATAACTCTTGCACGCCGCTTTGCAACCCATTATAAAGATAAAGTTTTATGATAAAACCTTCCTCCTCGCTGACTCCTTCTGTTTTACAGATGCAATCTGAGTGGAAGCTGAAGAGATCCCATCCTCCACGGCAAAGATAAGGTTACCGAGGGTAGGTCTTAGTAAGGATTTTGCAAGCTGCATGAATTATTAAAGTCCTTTATGATATAATGACAGACATATCAGGTCATTTGTTTATTCTGTGTATAATTCATGACTCTCTTGGGAGCTAGACAGAAGTAGGATAGCTTGTTGCATCTTCTTGCTCATTCCAGTAAATCCTCATCACCAGATGGAAGGCTGAACCACCCCAGAAGACAAAACAGCCACCCCTTGCAGGATCTGCATTTTTGGTTGGAGATGGGAAAACTTTTTTTACAGCCTGGAGAAATACTGAAGCTGTCACTTGAGTACATCAGGCTAGATGGCTAGAAGAAGACAGTCCGGGTAGTGTTTCTGTATCATGCCACCAGAACACTGTCATCTAAAGCATACACAAACAGCTTTGTGATTAGATGCTGAGTTGCCCCATGCTCCTGTGTCACTGCTGAGCAACAGCAGGACTATCCAAGCTGATGCAGGCTCCTGCAAGACTTCAGGATAGTTCACAACAACCACCTCCCGGCTATGCAAATAGTAAGATACTGGAAAAAAGCAAAAAAATTCCCCTTGCTTGGGTCACTTTTGTAAAGAGTCTGGCAAGATATGGGGCAAAGCACAATAAAGGAGTGCTGTGTCCTGATGGCTGGAATGGAGTTTTGAATACATACATCGTAGTCATCTCTCATTTTTCTAGTGTGCAGTTTAAAGGGTGAGGGACAGGCGTTACGCCACAGTGGCAAACAGGAAATAAAGGATTGACTAGAGCCCCCAACAAGAGCTTCCCAACGCCCTCTTGCTCACACAAAGCACTCCACCCAACGATGCTCCCACTGCCAGGAAGAGTCACGCTACTATGGAGAGTTGCAGCAAAACACAAACGTGGCCAAGCTGAAAATGGCACACTAGGTAACTCTCACTAGCCCCAGGACACCAGAGGACTGCTTTCAGCATCCACCCTTCCCATTGCAGATTTCAGCTGATCAGAAACAGACTAGGCACGCAACGATTAATCTGGTCACTAAAACACAAGCCATATTAAGGAGTCTGATAGAGGACTACTGACTAGTCAGACCTCTGCTGAATTTGTGCCTACAACTTCTCTCCTTACCGAGAAGGATATCATTAACCTCTGCCACAAAGACCTACTGCTACAAGAGCTATTTAGGGGCATCCACTGCCATTATTCTTTAGCCTTTAACCATGTTAATCCAAGTCTCCTGGGGTTTTTGGAGCAGCCTCTCACAGCATCATATGCAACACTCCTCAGGGGCTTTCTGGGTGTCTAGTTAAATCCCCCATCTTAACCCCTCTCCCCACCATCCCCCTACCTGAGAGATTCCTGGCTCCTAAGAGAGTGTTGTAATCATTGTTATTATAAAGCACTTAGCGATGCTCACTCATTGCATCTCTCACCAGCCAAACACCCAGAACCCTGTTATTTCATATGCAGTCGCCTTCATCTGCAGAAGCTCTTAGTTGTATTAGTCCCTTTCAGCGAAGAAAGAAAAAAGGGGTGGGGGTGGAGAGCATTAAAAAAAATAAATAATAGTTAACTGCATTTTACACCATTACCTCAGTACTTTGTGATACACATCTAAAAGCTGTCTGCAAGACCTCTCCTGTTGTAAGGTGGCATCCAGACATGCCCCGAGGCAGGGATAGCGGAAGCATGACACCCAGTTTGGTTTTGTCCCAGTGCTGCTGCATCACTCAGAGCACTACAGCAACAGGGATCATCAGCTTTCACAGGTCACCTCCTCTCTCCTTCTCCCCATCCAGCTGGGACAAGCACTGCTCCCTCCACAGGGAAAAAGCATATACGTACAACCTTTCCTTTGAAAAGGATACAAGCCTATTGAAATGGAGGGGACTGAACCACACTGGAAATACTCAGAAGGTACTACAGAATTTGCTATATGTTCTCAGGATCTTGGTCCATCAGGCTCAGTTTCCCCATCTCCAGATGCAGCCAGCTTTTCACAGCAGAAAGGATGTACCTCCTGTCCTGGAGGACCCCATGGAAGGAGGATGCTGTGCTGGAGCACCTTTAGGAATGAGGATGCTATGCCAGGCAGCTTGGGAGTTCCCCCTGCTGCAAGAAAACAACACTCTGCAACAAGCCGTCTTCCCTCTCAAAAGGGAAGGGTCACTAGGAAACTCTACCGGAGCCTACGCACAGATGTGTCCCGTTTCTCGCCAGATGCCTCAAGCTAATAAGCCAGCAGTGCACCCACAACCTGACTTCACAATTATCATAGTTACCGTCCACATGCCCTCACCATTGCAATACCACAATTAAAGCACAGACAGGGCAATGGCCCATCAAACATCGTTTTGAAGGCACTGATCAACATTAAACTGTCAAATCCTCCTAATATGTCTGACAAAAATATCTTCCGTTTTTTCCAGGAGGGGGGAATGGAGGTACAAAGGTGAAGCAGTAGTCTCAAATCCAGACAGACGTTCGGGAGCAGAGTCAGAACTGCAACTCAACCTCCTGATGCCAAATCTGATGTTTGCCCTTGGAAGACAGCACTCAAACGGCAAAGCAGGAAACTCACACACGTATGGACACCCTGGGAGTAGGTCCCTTCCCAGCCCTCACACAATACTCTCACATGTAACTGAAATTTAAGATTACAAGACAATTCTCTCTTCTGCTTTTCTAAATGAGTATCAACATTAAAACCAAAAACATCTGACATCAAAAAACTCTATGAATGTAATGCCTCAGACTCTTTTCTGTAAGAGAGAAAAATCCCAGTCTCTAATGTGGTCCTCTCAATGGGGCCCGTGACATCACCAGCCCCTTTCTATTTAGAATAATGACTTCTTCCACACGCCAAGAGATTTGAAATTACCTGTGAAATATATTTCCCTAGGCACAGGCTCAAGAAGCATGTAAATTACCCAGCTTAATGGCCTCTAGAATTCTTCTCCGAGACACACAGAGGGAGTGGGAAATGTTCAGATGATATCTCAAGTACCATCTGAGGGGATAAACGTCTGAGCGATGGTCAGGAGCTGCTGCCCTACAGTTCCCCCAGTAACCGGTCCCCACTGGTGAGCGCTTGCCACAAGGAGGCAATGAGCACAAGAGATCCAATTCTAAATGAGTGCATCATCAGCACAAAAATGCAATTTTAAAGAGAGCATTTCTTGGAAAAGGTGCCTGACTGTAATTTACACAGCACAAGCAGCCAACGTAGGGTTTATGTAGCAGAGGGCACCCATTTAATTTGCAAAAGCCCACTGCTGAGCGAGCTAAGCACTCGGCAGCAAGCCCTCTCGCCCTCTGCCTAACTGTACAGAGAATAGCACTGCCCAGGCTTTGATGTCCAGGCATTTCCCAGAGAATAGTGTCCTTCAGAGAAGCTTTTCATCCACAAGGACAGTTCCCACTCTCCCAACACCAAAGAAAGGGACAGATACCGTCCCCGGAGTCCAAATCCTCCTGGCCATGTTTCTGTTCTTGCAGTTGAATCTGATGACTTGTTAGTACGTAGCAGAAGAAACATTTATCCCAAAACAAAAAGCATGGATTCATTCGGAGGAACAGAGGAGGAGGAATTACGTGATCTGGGTTGCAATTCCTGCTCCACCGCTGACATACCGGAGTCTCTGAAGCCTTAGTTTCATCAGCAAAATGAGCAATAGGGAAGTGCAAGTGCTATTACAAAGTGCACGTAAAAAAACATTATAAGGAGTAGAAGATGGAGAACAGGTCAAGATTCTCATATGGCAATGGGGAGGCGGGGACAGTCCCAAGGGCACCATGGAAGAATTACTTGTTTCCCCAGGGACCAAGCCTGAGGCACACAAGCTTTGCTCCTGATGCCAAGACTGACAGGTTGGTCACCTTTTAACGCGTAGTGGATAGAAAGTAGGCCAGAAGATCAATCGGGGATAAGAGAACATCTGGAAGATAGGCCTGGCAATGGAAAAATGGGCCAAATTCCTGGGTGTAAATCTCCTCAAAGCAAAGGTGTAAGACAAGGTCTTTGCTGAGACTCTTCCAAAGTGAGAATCTGTCCTCATTCTCAGCCACAAGCATCTTGCTAACCCACATACTGCCAGAAGCTGTGGTATCACAGCAAGATTAACACAGGAGCAATTTTAACAACCATTTCCAAGCTAATTTCCTCACTCACAAGCATGCCACCGAGGGCTGAAGCCCGTCTGGACTCCTCACAGCAATCTGTGCTCAAGATTAACTATACGTCACTGCCAGTAATGCAAGCACTCCACTATTCAGAAACTATTAGAAGATAAATACTAAACCTGAACATCATAGCAGTAGAAAAAAATGAGAAGGAATGACACTGTAATAAATATTGTAGCCAAGCTAAATGAGGAAGCAAGGTTAGTTTCATGTGGGAAGTTAGACAAAAAAATACTATATACTTGGAATAGTCCTTGCTTTGGTTGTGGGATCTGGACTTTTATGCAATGTACTTCACAGACTTCAGAGCATTTCAACATACTGCAGTTCACCCCGTACTGCAAGTTGGCCACTGTGGTACGGGATGAAACCACCACCAATTTCACCCAGCCCCTGAAGCACCAGACTTTGCACATGAATCCTTCATCCAACAAGAGGCATACATTTTTAAGTAGAGAAACTGCAGATATACGCGTTACTTGTGGCCCAACATGGGCCTCAGCTAATGCAACAGCTGGAGCATCTCACCCCCTGGCCACAGCAGGTCCCTTTTCAGCTCACCACCACCACACTGCAATCACTCTGATATTCCTCTATAAAAAGGACAGGTACCATTTACTAAACCTCTCATTTCTGCAGCTCCAAGAAACTTCACATACAGGAACCCTCATACTCTCTTGTGGGATCTAATAACAACTGAAATGGCACAAACACAGCAGTAAGCAGATTTAACTAGGAATGAAAGTCAACTATTACGCAAGCTACCATAAACACACCACAACTTTTTTTCCGGCAAGTGGCAAACCTACTCTTCCACCAGCCAGCTGTGACTCCAGAGAACCGGATGGGGTCTGGCAGCCACTTCCCAATGAGAAGGCAGCCATGTGCTCAGTTGCCTAAGAGTCACCAAATAAGTGACATTTATTAAGTGGCCCTTATAAAATAAAAAAGGCTGCTTTCAGCACACATAATCACATTCATAAACTGCCAGCAATGCTTTCAGCACAAGGCTCCACTTGGAGTAGTGTCAAGCGAAGAAAGGCAGGAAAAGAAGATTCCCACACAGCAGCATTGCCACAGGCAATGCTCCATGCAGAGCGCCAGCCTTGGGACGCAGCCTCACCTCGGGCTTGGTAACCCTGTGCCTGCTCGAGCAAACACGGCACCAGCAAGGCTGTCAGGACAGTGCTGTAAGAGGGGGAAAAGGTACGAGCCAGCTCAGCAGCCACCACGGTGAAGTGAGACCTCGTGCCAAGATGCAGCTGTCAGAACCCTTTCATACCTGGCTGCTCCATCCTCATGTCTGGGCAGGGAGCACAGGGAAGCAGGGGGAAGTTGAGGGTATGAGGTTCACCTGTGGAGGGAGCCACTTCTCACGAAGAAGAGCCCCAGCCCCTAGCAGGCTGTAGGAGTGAGACAGAGCTGGTTAGATTTTTCTCTAAAGCAAAGACTAGATCAAAACAAATAAACATAGCGAGGAGCAAGTGACACAGAAGGGTTCAATTTAGCCTTAAGATGATGGGTAAAAAGGCGGTATTGATGTCAGAAATGCCAACACAACATTTTTGTTGCCAGGTCAAACAGGCGGGCAGGTGCTAGATGGGGTTATTTAGAAACTGGGACTGAAGCACGAGCAGATAGTAGATGTGTTAGAGGCATTTCTTTCCTCCATTTCACAACAAAAGTCATATCAGAAGCAACCACAACCACCGCCATATTTAAAAGTTAAAATACAAAGGCCTGAAAGTTATCCCTGGCATAATCCCACAGCATCCTGACATCAGGGATGAATTTGTCCCAGTATCTTGAAAAATTTTTTGACGTTTCTCTGCTTTTAAACCTAACATAGCTGTAGCAGAGTACAGCACGCAAGACCGACAACAGCAAATTCTTCTGCATCGTAACAAACCCAATGTCAGGGAGAATGACTCAATCACGAGCAGTCCTACAGCACGCAGCCAAGGAGGGGCATGAAAGCATCCCTGCCTGCGCACAGAGAGGGTCCCTTTTGGGCTGACGATCTTTTGGTCTGTGTTCTTGGAAGTGCTGTCATTCTGCGGGAGGCAAAATAATGTCATCAGTTTGGTCACTGATCAACAATTATTAAGACTTCCCAGCAAACACAAACAGAATAAATAAAAACTAAGAGCTGCGTGAAGAGAAAAATATTGATTTTTTTTTTTCCATACTCATGTAATTTACCCTCCTTCCTAGAGCAGGCAGGGGAGGAAGGGAAAGCAGAGTGCCCATGAAGCTGCAACGCATGCCTAGCTCACTGTCCTAAAACCCTTTTCAGCTTGCAGGTCTTGAATAATTAAATGCTGTTTCTTCCACCCTTTCTTCCCCTGGTATGCATGACACTGCTGCAGAAGGTTTACTTTTACCTGGGCAATGGGCATCCCTCCCCCTGCACAGGTTCTGGAAGCACATGAGCCCGCACAGTACATTCCCCGCTCCCACCCCCGATCCCAAGAATGTGACACTACAGTGAACGCTTAGTAGAGACGTCTAATTTATAAGACTACCTCAGACATGAGGAAATGGTACTTTGGCTCCTCCTGGGTCTACTGAGTTTGTTATGGAGCAATAAAAAGACTTTGAACCACTCAGAGCCCAGAATCCGATTCAATCTTCAACACCTGATAAAGCTGAGTATTAGGTGCTTCGCTTGGCTTAAGTCTTTCTCTGTTTTGGTGTCCATGTTACAGCTGCCAAAAATCTGACTGTGAAACCCACCATACGTTAGAAATGCAAACAAGGCACTGCATTCATGACCCTCACTGTGTCATACTATACAGAAAGTGTTCATTGGCCATAATAGAGATATTATTACATGAAATTTAATAGATATCAGAATTCAAATTACAATAATATCTCTGATTCAACAGAAATCAAATCAGTGAGAGCTTTATACATTTTGGAAGCACAAGCGGCTTATACAAGGTCGGCTCTGAAAAATATTTAGAAATATGCCCCTTGTTTTGTTTTCTTATTTGGAGAATGAATGTGAACTCAGACTTTAGACACGGGATTCTTCTGGGCTGAAGAATATTAAGTGCCCACTGGAGAAGAAAGAGAGCCTGACAGCAAACCAGACTGGCAGCTTGTGACAAGAGCGAAGTTTCAGGACTCAGCTCTGTTATGAGTTTAAAGGCATTGGTACTTATAAGGAGAATCACATCCTCATTATTTGTCACTTCAACGGAGATGGATACAACACTCTCTCCCAATTCTTTCCACCAATTTAACAGTTTAAGGGTAACTTTCTTTGTGCTTGGAAGGCCAAGAGGCTCAGAAGCTTGAAAAGCGTGGGGAAGGCTCTATTTATCGACAGATCAGGTACACAGTGGCAGCTACACCACGAACCTGTACTGTGCCTGCCGCATCATTGATTTTTAGCTCTGAAATGGTGTTCCAGCAGGGACTGAGGCAAGCCGGCACGCTGCCACCAGGACTCAGACTCCTACTGCCCTCACTCTCGCTGCTGGATAACACTGACTTAATGCTCCTGCGGGCCACACATCTTCCACGTTATCCTAAGCAAACCCCTCTGGTCCACAGCCATGTGCTCTGCACGCTTGCAAGCCTTCCAGTTGCTGAATGCCACACAGAACAGCCTGGACAACTCCGGTTTGATCTTTCATTTAGCGGAACTTGGGTAAGAAAACCTCCCCAAAATGAGTATATACTTTAAAGAAACTACCCCTGAAAATCACATTCCCACAGGTGGGAAGCTGCCAGTATTTTGGTTCTGAGATTTTCACCCTTCTCCGTCCTTGTGTCTGTAACTCTCCATGCTTCCCCCCCCAGCCCCCCTTCCCTGAAGCGTAAGTTGCTTTCTAACAGTACACAGATTTTTGCTCCAATGCACAGCATGATCTAACTAATTCGCACTTCATTGCTCTGCACACCTCATCATTTGCACATGAAAACAGCAGTCTCTCTCTATCCCTCCACTCGCTGCCTATTTCTTCTTCCTCCTCCTCCTCCACCCCCCACCTCCTGTACCTTCTCAGCAAAACTCTACTACGGAAGCTGCAGTGAAGAGGCTCACATTACCAGGACTCCACTGCTTTTACAAAATTTACTAGCGTGCTGTGAAGCCTCATAAATAATTCAAGATAGACAACCTTTGTCAGGTAAACGAACGTGCCTTTTGTAATCCATCACTCCGGGTTTTCTATCACAGCGATACACATGCTCACCGTAAGCGCAACCCATACTGATTAATGAATCCCCCACATGTCAGTGCGGGACAGGGTGGCAGAACAGTTTTGGCACCAGCAGAACCCAAGGAAATCCAAAGTCTGTCCGGGGCTTCAGTGGATTCATAACAGACACCCACTTGTGCAAAAGTAGCTCCAGCCTAGTCCATGGAAAGAGCGGCTCCATTCCCACCCTTTGTGGGCAATGAAAGAAGGATCATGGTCGGGCGGGGGCAGGAGACTCATTCTTATTAAGGATCTCCTTTTCATTGCAAGAACTGCAGGGATTTTTGACATAAATCAGAGCTAAAAATCATGCTGCATCCTGTACTTCTTGGATTTAACTCCACGCACTTCAGTGCTGTTACTGCACAAAGGCACTTGGCTCATTAGCGATACGCAAACTCAACTTCTGTTTTGGCAACTGTGCCCAAGGCTTCATCATCATCAGAGCTATTGCACTAAATGGTTTATATCCCTGTTTAGCACCCAATCTGATTACTATCAGCAATTACCTCCTCTGGAGCTCTCAGCCTCAACTGGAAGCGAGAGGAGGAGGCCTGATCCTGGTTCTCCTGAAAGGCAGTCTCACGTGGTCCTGGGAGAACGTGCGCTGTACAACAGGACCCGCACTGTCCCCAGCAGACTGAGAAGCAGCTTCCAAGGAGGTGGCATGGCAGCCTAATCACGGGCAAGAATAGCAACCTTGCGTAGAATTAATGAATAGATACAGAAACCACAGACAGTGCAACCTTTTCTGGCCTGGCTGCCATTCAGATCCTTGTGTCTGTCGCCCTGCAGCCCTTTCATCCGTCACAAACTGATCTGGCTAAATATCCTGATCACTCACGCATCAGTCAATGCGAGAAACACTTTGCTTTACAGTGGAAGAATTAATCCTTTGGTCTGGGTAAACACCTTTTATTCCTTATGATATTTACGACCAAAAGATAATGGCTGAGGCAGAATTGGAAGGGATGCAGGACGACTGTCAAAGTTATGAAGAAAATTCACATGCATTCTCTGAAAGGTCAACTTACTCAGCCTAAAGAGAACCATGCCAATAGCTTGTTGATACAAACCAACTCTCCAGTAACAACAGTTTGTACAACCCCATTCCCCATGCAACCCAGTAATAATAAACTTGAGGATGAAGGCTAGCTTATACAGGAATGGCTCTAAAACAACAAAGTACTACCGACACCCCAGAGAGGAAAAAATAACTGGGCTAACAAAACAAATTTTGCTTTCAAGAGGCTCCTGGAAAAGCAAATATCGAAACATTCAGATACTGTCCTTTCTTGCTGAATATTTCACTCAAGTATTTTGCTTGGTAATGACTTTTTATTTCATCCCACTTCAGTATTTCATTGGCTGAAAAAAGCATTGTCTAAATTGTACGGTTTGTGCACATGTACAATGTTACAGTGTGCAGATGCCCCAGCACTTAAGCCCTCAAGAGCCTTTCTGATGGCTTTTGAAGCCAAACACCAGGAAGCTCGTTCCAAGGATAAATTTTCAGGTTTCCATTTAGACCCTATATAACCACCTTCAGCTTTTAAGGGGCTGTTGCACACATGCACACGACACACACAAAGCTTCTTTACAATGGAGCTTCTGAACTATGCCTGTCAAACAGCAAGCACGAGCCCATTTCTACCCTCAGGTCTACATGCAGGAGCCTTATTGATTTCAGTGGGAACCCACACGCTCTCCGAAGACAATTTAAATTAACAATTTTTCAATGTATACAGTTGAAAAACTCCAGCTCCTGAAACCACTGTCTGGAAGGGGATCACTGCAGGCAGGGTATGGCGTTGAGCTGTCACAAGGACAGGCAAGAAAGCAGTAATGCCTGCTCTGTGATGCCTGCCCTTTCCCCATGTGAGACCTGAGCAGGAAGCATTCAGGAACAGTAACAAGAATGGGGAAAATTTTTTAAAATGCCAAACAAATATTGCAAATGGCTTTTATAAAACATTCAGTCCTCTCCCTAGGGCTCTTCATTTACCTCTGGGCAGTTCACAGTTCCCCTGCGCACCCCAAAGCGGTTTCTGCCGCTGATGCACAGCCCACACAGGGCTGTTGCAGGGACACTGGGTGTTTGTGCTTGCACTGAGTACAAGTGCTCACAGAGGCTGCTCAGCCCTCACAGGGATAGAGCCCCGTTTTCTGTCAGTCACTCACTGGGGTAGATTGCCCCCCCCCCGGAGCTGTCTCTCTGCTCAGCTGAGTGTGGCAGAAGACAAGCAGGGCCATCTCCCCATTTCTTCTCTGCTCCTTTCCAGAGAAGTTCCCTTCCCAAGCATCAAAACCGTAACCGGAAGAGGTTTTCTGACTGCACAGCAGGTGGGCAGTAGAACAAGAGAAGGAGCTTCCTCTACTCGCTATCCCGCAAACCCTAAATCATCCAGTCCTAATAGAGTTATTTATTTCAAGCCCTGCTAGCCCAGATGTGCCATCACTACCAGCATCATTAACCTCATTTGGGGTGAAATGACACAAGTACAAATCAAAACCCGCTGAAAGGAAGCAATTAATTTGGCAGAGGCAGCCTCAAGCCCACCTTCCAGTGGTGATGGGCACCTATTAGGCCTTATTGCTCTCAGCAGGAGCCTTCACTGCTCGCTACCTGACAGGAACACTGGTAACACCTCCAGCTTGCTGCCCAAAACTACCGTCTGATTCTGACAAGCGCTAAATCTCACGCCGGAGAGGCAGGACCAGACCCTGGTCCCCAAGCTGGCGCCTACCCCTGCAGACATCCCTTTCTCCTCTGGCTGGCTGGTCAGAGATGCCCGGCAGAGCAGCGATGAAGCCAAGCCTCACCAGCGGACGCGCAGCAATTCTGCACACCTGCTTCCTCACAAGAAGCAAATGGCTTGCCACCCTCTAGCAGATGGCAATTTTCTTTCAAGTCCAAGTGACAAAAAGCCTTTCTGCAAAGTGAGGAGGGGGTCTGTTCTGCTCCCAGGCAGCAGCACTGGCAGACACATTCTCCAGCACTCCCATACACAAAATCCCCACTAACAGGAGGCGACGGCAATACAGGTGCAGGACTCCCCTGATTGACCAGACTTTCAATCATCTAATACCAAACGTCTCAGAAATTCAAGCAGAGGTTGTTACCATGCTGCCACAGGAATCCCTCTGAGTACTATTTAAAAGAAAAATTAACTGCAACCAACAGCCTTTCTTTTCACAGCCATTAATCCCTTTGACCACACAGATGCACATTCTTGTACGTGATCATTCCTAAAAGGAGCCTTGTCAGTCAGCGGACATCACCTAACACACCCACCCCAACGGGTTTGTTCCAATCTGGGATTTTGCTTTTTAAATCTCAATGAGAAACTCCCCTTTGGACAACTGGCTGAGCCAAGCCTTCCTTAGCTCAGCATAAGATGATTAAAACCATGCTACCCGGGAGGAGAGAGATAATGTGGAACACCAGCGATTTATCACAGACAGAACCAAGAATCAACACACAGAACGACTGATGATAATTAATACAATTGTAACCAAAAATAAGAAATGGAAAAAAAAAAATTGTTCTTTATTTTATTCTTCCTCCCCACCTTAGGCAAAATATCCTAATCATTCAGTCTGCTGCCTGTCAGAACGAAACAGTTCTGGGGCTGCTTAAAAAAGCAGCCTCATTTTTGAGAGTCCTGTAGTGAAAGATGACTTAAGAGATTTACAGAGAAAACCTCCAAAGACAAACAAGGTTTCTATCAATGCTCTGAATCATTCACAAGGGTGCATTGTCCAAAGTAGGAGAAAATTGGCTCCTAACGGGAAGAATTTAGCAGCCCATCTCATCAGCTCAACTCAGCTTCTGACCTACAAACCTTCCAAAAAGATTTAAGTTATATCCAGCGTCTTTAACAACAAGAAGGGTGTAGACAGGTAACTACTCTGGAGGGGAACAGTCAATTAAGGAGCGTTGTTCAAGCCTTGGCGCCAGCTACCATTGCGCTCTTTACGCCCATTAAATATTTCCTTCCTAAGAAACAACCACGGCAGCCCTAGGGCAGAGCTTGCAAGGCGTTTCAGCCCACATGTTACAGCATTAACCTACTGCCCAGCAATTGTGCATCATCATCAAATATCCATTCATGACTCGTCTCTTCTCTGGGTTCACAAAACAGGTCATAAGGGCAATGAAACGAGCAAGGAGATACCAGGTCAGGTTGAGGGCTTGCATCCCTTCTGCGTCTCTTCTCCGGGTGCAGCCAGACAGCATTACTTCCCACCAGAGGCATACACAGAATTTAGTGGCCTTTTCAGGACGATTCCTTCATATTTGCAATGAATCTTTGCCAGTGGGTTCAGGTTTTTTACTCTTCTTGCCTCTCTCAGTACAGGATCAGGCCCACTCTGATAATACCACTGATAAGAGAGCACAAAGCTAACAAAATTTACCACCCCAGTAAACCCCACCAAATTACCGGGAATAAAACTGCTTTGGCTAAAAAGCTGGCACAGTTTATTAGAACAATCTCATTAATAATCTGAGTGAGGGAAGGCCAATGCATTATTTACAAATTATATGCCTCTCTTAAGTATGTTTCTCCTAGTATAGGAACCTTATAAAACTTCCTGCAGTTGGAAAGAAAACACAGTTCTGACTTGTAAACTGCTACCCAGAATAGATTTATCCTCTAATATGATTCTGCGTTCTGAATTTAAGAGGAGAAAGCAACAACTTACAACCCCTGAAAAGCTGCTGAAATATCAAAAACATCCCACAAACTTTATCTGTGCTTCACCACGTACATAATCCCCTTTACTTCTATAGGGATTCTCATGGAAGTAAAGATTATTCATGTGAGAGCAACGCTGGATCAGGCCATAAGGCTGTGGTATTTGGATGAGAACTGGCACGTTCCCTTTCCTCTCCTCCCCCTGTAGGTAGACATTTCTCAGGGTCTTATTCTGAAGAATTTCTGTATTTACGTGACAGCAAGAAAAGGGAACCCATCGGCTCCCAAAGGTCAAAGATATTTAGAAATATGGATACACGACCCAAAAGAATCCAGAAATAATCTGTTTGAATGGGAGATGTTTCTGAACAAACAAGGAGTGCAAACAACCATGCCTCCGGTGAAGGTAGATATTAACACGGTGAGCTACAGCTCTCCCAAATAAACAACACTGTTTCTTCTGCTGATAAGCCTTCTTTTCAGAAGGCCTGACTACATGCCTGTAAAAACGTACTTTGAGATCAAAGACGCTAATCCAAAAGGCTTTCAAAAATACTTCCTATGACATATATATAACGTATTTCTATTCTTAAGCAAATCAAAAATGACAAGAAAATTGTGACATAAAGCAGTGCTCATCCACTGGGGCAGCACAAAGTTAAGGGCAACACTGCTATTATTAACTCTATGTCATTGAAATCTTTCCCCCACCTTCAGAAACACAGACTGTAAGGACACGGTGTCAGCCTTTACTTTGAATCGTCTGGATTTTTTTCTCAGTTTTGTGTCAACAAACCTTAGCATTTCGTAACACAGATGACAGCCTCTTAAAATACATCTCGGCAAGATTTCGCATGGATGCGTGGAGGGGGACAGGGCTTCAGGGTTATCACGGTACGCAAGAGAGGCAAATGTGTTAGCAAATATTCCCAAACATTAACTTCCAAAACGCTCGCTTTCTTCCAAAAAAGATCTATTTATATCCTTCCTGCAGAGACTCTCCAGTCCCCCACCCCCTCACCCAAACGAGCTGCTTTCCGACTTTCTCTTTCAATAGATTACAGCCAATTTCTGTTGGTCCAGAGGGAGGGAGAGGAAGAACCGCCAGCTCGGATAGCCTGTGGAACTGTCCATCTATTATCAGTTTATGCTCAAACTCCGGTGGGCACGGCCGCTTGTGGGTACCATATTGTGTGCTTGAAACGCGGGGGGGGGGGGGGGGGGGGGG
>JAVKLA010000036.1:5729808-5743978 GCA_034782735.1 Sagittarius serpentarius | reverse complement strand
GCTGGGCCTGAGAAGCTGAAAAGTCCTTGACTTGGTCTAAACACAACTTAGCAACAACTGAAAACATCAGGGTGTTACCAACATTCTTCTTATACTAACCCAAAACACAGCGCTGTACCTGCTACTAGGAAGACGGTTAACTCTATCCCAGCCGAAACCAGGAGAGGTAGAAAAACACTATCATTTTCCCAACTCATGTTGGAAGTCAGCAGTAGAACCCACACTCAAATCCAGAAAATTGGACTGGCAAAAACATCAGACACTGACCTGATGTGTTCAACACAGAGATGGATATGCGCAGCAACTCAATACTTCAATAAAACATTAAGAAATATGTCAATATTCCCTCTCTAGTTCATGTACCATGTGCAGACTATGACTATTCTTTGCACACTCTTCAGGACATGGTCTGGGTTTGCATCCTGTATTTCAACTGCACCTGCCACACATAGTTTAAGCCAGGTTTGCATGGGCTATTACAGTTGAAATCACAGTTACTGACCTGTCATACAGAATTTTCCAATTTACAACCTCCAAGAGTGTTTCAGTGGTGGTAAGTGGATAATCTCTAGCGTATACATGGGAAACAGAGCGACAATAGGATAAACAGCTTGTCCATTGCTGGCAGAGTCGGTGGCAGATAGTAAACACTCCTCATTGTGTAGAATTTGGCTTTCCAAACTCTTGAAAGACAAATTCTGTTGTCATTACATCCATACTTTCTTTCCCAGAGGACCTGGGTTAGCATCTGTCTAAGACAAAATTTAACTCAAGATATGGGCCCACAGGGTCCAGATTTCAGGTTCTTATTCTAACCGGATACCCACGGTCTATGAGGCAACATTGCAATTGCCAGATATCTTTTATAATAAGGGTTTTTTCTGCATTATGCAATCTGACCCTCTGTCCTGTAAGAAAAGCTCAGGGACACAACTGTGTATTGCCACTGCTATCAACTGCTTTTCCAAATGCCTGGCACCCAGCAGCTGGCGGCTCTACAATTGCAAATGCATCGCATGTACACAGCAGCCCCAACGCTGGATGCTCCAGCCTGTTGTGCTTGAACTGTGCATGTGTACAGAGCAACTTGCCATCACAGGCACAGTAACGTGATGCATTCAGAACGGCGTGGGTGATTTATTTCTTTGAGACGCGGCTCTCCAAGATCCTTACTATTGTTTTGTTTTAATCCAGATATCACTATTCTTCAGAGCAAAATTTGACCTTGTAGTCTTACAGTAGGAGTGGACCTCTAGATGTCAAGTAATTACTTTCAAATGTTGCTGTTTGGGTTTGTTAATAGTAAAGCCTTGCCTGATATGTCCCTGTTTTTAAAAAACGGTCCTGCGCTGCTGAAATGGACATTTTGTTTTAGTTTTGTGCAGTTGTTTTTCTTTGTTATATCAAATGCTTTTGACTATGTGGTACTTGGTTCTGTGATCTCTGCAGTCCATACATGGATAAGTCGGTTAGTAGCAAGCCGCTTGGAAACAGTCTTAAATTAAATGGGCAAAATTACGGAATTAGCCAAGATACATGGCAGGAAAAAGTGTTGATTCACACCTGCATCCTGCTAGATTAACCCTGTCACCTCACAACCAAAGCCTGTTTCTCAGGGCACAAATGTATACAAATTTATCAGGGGGCTCCTTTTACTACCACCCTTAAAAATGCTGCAAGTTTATTTTCCAAGCTGTTCATAGGAGAGAGTAACACCCAGAACCTGCATAAAACTATGTATTATAAAGACCTTATGCCAAAAATTTTCAAAATCAACGCTGCCCTGAAAGGGAGGGAAGCAAATCAGTGGCATCATCTTCTACCTAGTATTCTGTTGAGAATGACAGGGAAGATAGCATCGCTACATACATTATCCTTCACATCTTCTGCAGCAGGTGCTGCTAGACTGTGGCCTGTTTGAAACGCTGTGTAACCTGCAGCACCAAGCACCACCAAAGCACACAAATGTGGGCTTGAACATGGAGTTCAAGCCTCAGCCTCCAGAGCAGCTTGTAGTATGTTAGTGTAGGTTCTCAGAGCAAGTGTGAATCAGCCTAAGGTTGCAGTGAAAGCACCGCAATCTATACAGGACCCTGTGAGATCCAGCACGATACCGGAAATACTGACAGGGTTGCAGTGAAACAGGCAGCACCACTGCCTTCTCGCACTCTTTTAGTGGAGAAGCCATGTAGGAGGAGGCTGTCTAAGTTGTTCTTATGGCTGATTTATTTGCAAATGCAGGTGAATGCTAGAGGAGGTGTGAGTTTAACTCTCCCCTGACTGATCATTTCACAGGAAAAATGTGAGCCTTTGCTGTCAATACCTGCTGCATGGACATGTTTCTTTCCTTACTCCCTCAGGTAAACCAAGTTCAGCCTTCCCCTGCCTCTCCTTTCACGCAGTACACTGGTGAGAAGGGAGAGTCATCCACACTGTCCTCGCAAAGCACATCCTCTCTGTGCAAACCGAGTGACTGAGAGGAATTAGACAGCAAGGCTACTCCTTTCCAGCACACCAAGGGGGAGCACAGCTCTACACAGGATCCTCCATGAAGGTGAGTCCACGTCCCAGGACGCAGGCTTCAGCTTCAGGCAGATTGGCACAAGCACCTGGCTTGGTACATGAATGGAGTTCAGCAGAACAAATACATCAGTTTGAACCTGAAGCGCTTACATGGAATTAGTCCAGATCCACACTTGTGTAATTGCTAGCACAGTTTTCCCCCCATGGCTAAACACGCACCTGTAACTGGAATAAATATGCACCTACAGTCTTGACAGATCAGTTGCTGAGTGAGAGGTTAGAAAATGTTGTTGACACACCATTAAAGGGAGAAAAATAAGGGGAAGAGGTAATTAAGAGTAAGCAAATGATAATAGCTAATACACATCCTGACTTCAGAGGTCTATTCTTATTCAGGGTTCTTAAACCTGAGCTCCTCAGCTAATGATGTATAGGGTTGCTTGATGCCAGATATTAGTGTTTCAGGAAGGGGAAAAAAGAATGCACTTAACATTGATAAAAACATAGTAAGTAGCTGTTGCACGTACCACAAGTCATGGAAAGCCACATTGCGTTTAAGAGCCCAAGGAGAAAGGAAACAGCATCATGGATGTTTGCAGAGTTTTTGAGCTGGAGCGAATAAGAACCTGCAAGTAAGAGCAGAGAGGCATCCTGAGGATACTACCATGGATGGGAAAGAGAAACAGCACAGGGACAAGAGAAAAGCTGTTCCAAAATCCTCTCCTATCTGTCTCCAAGGGGCACTTACCTGCATGTTTCAGGGCCTATGCTGGCCTCACATAACAGAGCCTGTAGGGTGTACATTTAGAGAAGCATACAGATTCTTTGCCCAAACTGATGTCATGCCAAGGCAAAGGCCTGGTCTGAGTCCACAACTGGAATTGATTCCTTCAACGCTACCATTTTGTACTAAATATGTTTTCTAGACAGTCTATGAAGTACATACACTCCATCTCAAACTGGCAAGTCTCAGGATCTTTCTGGGTGATATTCACATTCACAGAGGCCTTGGGCATGACTAGAAGCCTGCTCTGGAAGTGTAATTGGGATTTGCCTGTTGACCTGATTTTTTTTTTCTTTCAGTACATGGATGCAAAGCCCTATCCAGGATTGTAAACTTTTACAGCTCTGTAAAGACCTAGCCTTATGGCCAAAGGGCTGATGAGCCAGTTATGTAAAATTGGGTATAGTCCCACAATCGCTTTGGAGGCAGCTGGGACAGCTGAAGACAGTATTTTCCTCCAGCTTTTATCTGTACCTGTGCTCAAAGTACAGATCTGGTGTGGCAAAAAAAAAAAAAAAAAATACAGGAGCATTCAGTCAGTCAGTTTAGCTCAAGTCCAAGTCATCTGCTATTGAATCATTTATCTCTGGGACCCAAACGGTATTTCTGCATGATGTGAGGGTGAAACAGCTGAGGTCAGCATCATATCAAGTCACACAGCATTGCACTCAGTTACCTCACATAGTTATGCCTCACTATTGCTTTAATTTAAAACATGGTTACTTCACAACAGTAATCAGCACTTGTTTCAGAGTTTGGTACAGGAGATACTCAACCTTGACCCATATCTAACATGGAGCTGGGTTTTTTTTCGTTTAGTTGGACAATGATTTAGGATTGCTGTCTTATTAAGTGCTTCTACTGTGCTCAGCACCGTGCTAATATTGTTCCCCCAGCACTTTACAGTTGTTAACTTATATACTCTGTGGAGGAATATATACTCATGGTATTCCCATCCTGTAGGTGAGCACCCAAGAAACAGAGGATATGAGTGACACGCCCATGGACGTGCCAGAAATCTGTGACAGAGAAGTGAACTCCAGTTTCCTAAAAACTGAGCCCTAAAAACTGCCAGTTCCTCAGGGTCTTGCTCTGTGATTGGGGCCTGTAAGTGCTTCTATGAAATAAATAGATTTTTCTTATTATTATATTCAGAAGACCACCTAAAGGTGATTTGATTAGATCATGTAAGTACCTTTCTCATAAGAACACAGGGGTTTTTAAAGGGCTTCTTAAGCTAGTGGAAAAAGACATATTACAAGAACCAATGGGTGGAATTTAAAGCCAGAAAATTCAAATTAGAAACAAGGCGCAGAATTGAGGGATTTCTAACTGTAAGGATGATTAAATACTGGAAGGACTATCCAGGAATTATTTGCCTTTTGAATTCCTCACATCAAGAGTAGATGTCTCTCTGGAAGATCCAATTTCGTCAAACACAAGTTACTGTGCTCAATACAGGGGTAACAGTTTGAAATGCCTGGTCTTTGCTAAGCAGGAGGTCGGATTAGATCATCTAATCATCCTTTACAATCTTAAATTCTATGAATCTATGAATAGTAATGACCATCATTGTATGTTACAGTTTGTAAAACAGGAAAGAGCGCACTGCAACATAGCTGGGAGACAGAATAAAGAAGCATGTTATAAAAAAAAGCACTTTGCTCTGGAACTAAATGTGTGACTGGTAATTATTTAAACTTCATCCACCTGTTTCCAAATTTTTCCCCCAAAAAATATTTTAATTAGGTTTCAATTATAGGCCAAAAAAATAATAATTCATTAATCAAATAGGTACTACCACATCCCAGAACAGCATTCCCAACATTCCTGCATAACGTTTAAGTGCCCAATTGATACAGAAATAGCTGCCGATTTGCAAGAATTATACATAGGAAATCTGTAAGGGATGGTTCTTCTATAAAAGGTTTTATAGGCCTGAGCCTGGGATTCCTTTATTATATTTGAGTAGCTATAAAAACTTTTGTGCTAGATCATAACATTCTGTAGTTGTGAATGCAACAGATTTTACAGAAAATCTGTTTTAGAAATGTCTCAGAGTTTTTCAAATAAAGACATTGGCACTGCTTTGTGCTGCTTTGCCTATAAAGCAAAATTCTGTTGCTGTCATGCTACAGCCTTGATCTTAAACTTCCACATCAATTTAAACACCCACCCAGAAATCAGGACTTGCGTGTCCTCCCTTGAGGTTGCGAATGTGATACCCGTTTGTCAGATAGGGGTCTGAATAAAATCCACGGAAAGGGATCTGTGATGCCTTCTGTTTGCATATTTGCCTAATGTTCATCTCCACATCATAGCATTTGAGCATCTCACAGTCTCTAACAGATTTATCTTCCCACCACTTCCGAGATAACAAGAAGTGTAATTCCCACATTACAGTTAGGAAACTGAGATATGGGGCACATAAAGCGATTTCCCTATCAAACAAGACATTTGTAGCACAAGAGGGCCTGAAGGAAGGTCTTGTGATTCTGAAGAGGTGTGCCTCATATTCTAGATTGTCTTCCCCCTTCTGCATTTGGCTAGAATGCAAATGATAGAAAGAGAAGTGACACAAAAAAATCAAGTTACGCAAGCAAATTTTCCCTACAAAGTGCTGCCTTTTTGATGGGAGGAAAGGTAAGAGGGATATTATGCTTCACGAACTCCTGAAAATTTCTACCAACATCTTTCTTAAGAATTGCAGTCATTGATTTTGCATGCGAATTCTGGAAGGAAACACACACAGAGACAAACACACACACAGAAGTCCTTCTCTTGGAACAAGAGCTAAAACTATAAAAGCAAGAAAATGTGGAAAGCAGGCCTGCAGCAGTGTGGGTTGATATTCTGTCTTTAAATCATTCTGGCACTTGTTTTTTTCCCCTCAAGGTGGAAGTGGTAAGCATCAAGGCAGAACTGCAGTAGCCCTAAATCAGAACATCCCTCTGTTTCTGGGTTTACAAAGCAGACTCTTTGCATTCCCAAACAGAGGCCCTGGTGGTTCTCTACAGTGGTACGAAGACAGTTTCTGCACAGCTGTTCCCTATATACAAGCCAGCTTGCTTTCTTTCTCACCATGCATATTTTAGTACTCTTGACACATTCTGATATGACCGCTGCCTTCTTTTCTGGCCGCATATACGTGTCCCCTAAACACCTAGTATTTGAAGGATCTGCATCTATTGTGCTACTTATTCTAGAGAAGTGAAAACTGTATAATCCTCCTGATTTTATGATATAAGCTAAACTTTGTGAATCCTTTGCTATTTTAAGAGACTTTTTTCTTCCTCTCTCTTCCTCTGAATCTGTATCCTATCCCCCTGCATTCTCCCTGCCATTACTCATCTTTCCTTCCCTTTTCTTACCTGCCCTATTGAGCTCTTTAGTACGAAGATGAGGTGACAGTGTTGACTTCCCTGGACCCTTCCCTCAGTCTCCCTGGCTCTACCAAGCCAAATTCTCTCTCCTCCCCAACATTACATCTCTCCACTTCTCTCTGTTCCCACATCTGAAATGCTCCTTTAAAGCAAAAATCTCTGTCGTCTTGTGTCATTTTGATCTTTCCAGTGCTACCAATCAGGCTATTCCAAAATGACAGAAAAATATTTCTGGCCTGTTCATCCCAGTTAGCGTTACAGCAAAAGCAGGCAGCTACAGCAAACATTGAAAATCAAAAAGAGAAGGGTATGTTCAAGGGGCACCCCACTTCCAAGCTAAAAGATGGTGAATCACAGTGTGTGCAGCTCACCGGGCAGCAACAACATATTGTCATGATGTTGTGTGTTAATATTCTATGGTGAACACTGAAAACTGGTCAGATCACCTCTGAAGAACCTCTTATAATGTGGACTAAACAAGGAGCCCACAGAGACGTGCTTCCCAGAAGGTGTGTCCTCCCAAGGAGACACTGGACATTATTACAGCTGGAGGAGATGCACTGCACATGTCTTCAGTGCAATGGCATGCATCTCCCAAGGTTAATTCTTCTATGAGCTGTGGGTGGTGGTGGCATTTTTCCAGAAGACAGACATCTGCCACAGCTCCCTGAATTACGGCCAAGGTAGCTCATGATTCATGCATGCCCATGGGCTTAATGCAGCAACTGCTTGGCAGGGCTAAAGTGTCAAGTGTAGCAGAAAGACCAGCGAGAACCGCAGTGTGTCAGGCCCTTCCATGTCTGTGCGTGTAAAGGGGGCATAAAAGGCACATGAAAAGATAAAGCCAAATACAGGTTATCAACACACAATGGTGAATGCATTCTATGTTTAACCATCCCAGCCACTTCTCGTGCCCCCTAAATACATTCCACCTTTCACCAGGTATCACCCTGTTGCTGCAAGCGAAGCACTCGAACTGATATGCCCTGAAAAAGGAACACAGCCCAGTCACACCTTCCCTCTACAGTGCTCACACCACCCAAAACCATGCCATAACGCAGGCTATGCATCAAATTGATGAGCGTGCCTGCATGCTGGGCACAGGCAAAATTAAGTAATGGTGCTAGCAATGAAAGTAAAGGTCACGGCCGTGAAAAAATTTGGAACAACAAATAAGCATTCAGGTGAGAATGTTTTTACTACTTTCCTTTAAATAGGTAATTATTTTCTTTCCTAATGCCTCTCACCTTGCCAAAATGGCTCCTGCCACTCTCCAGCAGAGGTAACCACTTGTTTTGTACAGTCTTTGAAGTCTGCCAGATTCATAGGTTAGTGAAGGCTGTAGGGTTTTCTGTTCTGGTGGCAATCTTTTTTGCAGAATCCAGACCCTCTTCCTGTGCCACGTGCCCAATCATTCCTGCAATGGGGCAGCAATATCCTCTCCTACCTGTGGTTCAGGAAAGTGGAGTGGAGTTTTCTGTGTGATTGACATATTTTTGCCTTCAATCTGGCCTGAGCTCCCTTTAGCTTGTAGTGCAATATAGGGGAGAAAAACAGGATTTGAAAGAGTAAGGATCTCAATTTCCATTCTGTCCTCAATCCTGTAGAGAAGGAACTGGATGAGATACTCCAGATAGGCACAGAATGGAATTAGGCTCTGGCAGTGTTGTTTTAGGAAGAAAGGGTGCAGCAGTTCTACCGTGATATTTTCTCTGCACCAGGCTATGAGAGATAATAGGTCTAATGGTTAAGCTAAGAGTGTCGGGAGACCTTATTTCTAGCCCTAATTATATCAGAAATTATCTGTGTTTCCTTAGGCAAATCCCTTGGTTATGTAGTGCCACAATTTTCCAGTCAGTAAAATGTTTAGATACCTCTAAAGCACTGAGATGCATAGATGAAAAACATTACTGTCATCACGTGGCACAATTCACTCACGAAGATTCATGCATGCGAAACTTCTGACCGAAGTTGATGGCCAAAGTTTGCAATGCTTTATTACATTCTGAATTGCCTCTTTATGAGTTCAACAACAATATCTGTGAACACTCTATTTTATAAGCCCCGTGATACTTTCTGTTGGTATTGGCTTACAATTTCTCAAGTCTATCTAAGTTTGTAAGTATGTTTATCGCAAAATGAAAATCAATAAGGAGGGCTTTTTTTAAAAATGGCAGTATTATATGCTTAGCTAGAAGGGCAAGGAGTCCTGTGCATCTGTACTGCTTTTAGAACTACCTGACAATAAGGTCTCATCTTTGGCATAGAAATTGAGCTGTTCCGTAGGTATATTGTTCAGGCTACATACAGTGTGAATCTGTTTCCTCAATCAACCCTCACTCCAGGTCTGTTTTCTGACTCTGGCTACCACCATACTGTTGCAAAGAAAAGAGGTATCCAGATAACAACATGATTCAAGGGCCTAGGAGACCGCAAGGGAGAAAAAGGGTATTTTCCAAATCAGTTCCCCATGAAATCACTGGAACTAGCGTTGTCCTGGGGGATAATAGAATGGATCATTAAGTGCCTTAAAAAGTTCACATTGGATTTTGAAGCCACCCTGCAAGATGAAAAATCAGTAGTTTAGGCAAATAAATAAAAGTCAGCGAATCCTCTTTAAGCTGTGAACACAGGGGCAAAAGGGTTGTAAGAAGAAAGAGATTCCATTCTTTACAAACGATATGTTTTAACCCCCCGCCCCCTTCCATCTCAAATCCTTCTTTCTCTTCCCTGGTGATTTAATCACGTAAGATACTGTAAATCAAATTGCTTCCTTTTCTCCTCAAGTATGAGTTAGCTCTTTATTTAACAAAAATGAAATGCATCTTGTTAATAGCTTGGGATATCCTTTGTGTTAATGTAAAGGTTAAAACATATCTTTTCAGCATTTCAGGAGTGCAATTCTGATCTCACATAGAGATGCCTTACCTATTGCTGAACTCATTCTGATTTACGTGCACATAAATGAAGGAGTAATCAGGCCCAGGCTATTTAATTTTTCTATTTGAAGCTTCTGTTCAGATATGAGAAGTGTATACATGGGACTGAATGCCAAGGTGAGTGACCAGATCATTTGGGCTCGATTATGTTCATTCTGTGCTTCCCATATGTACATCACAGGGTATAATCTAACTTCCATATTCAGGTGAATTTCAAACCTGACAGGAGGATTCAATGTACATATGGAGGTAATTGGACATTCTCCTGAGATACTGGTCCATCATGCTAAACAGACATTGTTCCATGACATCATGAGTTAACGTCATGTCATGACAGCAGCAAGTGATGTGATGACATTACATCGTGTTGTGATGGCATCTCCTTACAAGGAAAAGTTACCCTACTCATGCACTCAGGTCACCAGCCAGAGGAACAAAGCCTACTGCAGCTTCTAGTTCATATCACAACTGTGTCGGCTGGCTTAGCTATGCACGGTCTTGGATGAAACGCCTGGCACACATGTAAGGCAGATGTGGAACTCACAGGAGCCGACTCTATCTGACAAAGCCATCATCTGAGTGGAACTTCTCCCAGGTTTGCCTGGGATAATGATAATACATGTCTTCATTTTACAGCTGATGAAATAAATGCACAGAGTTATTGTCGACATCCAGAAATACAACCTAAGAATTCTGGTGCCTCTAGACAATGGTGACTAATATTTACTGCTAAGCTGCTTCTTTTCTGGGAGATATTTACCAAGACTCATATAAGCCTCAGTTATGAAAACTTCTTCCCAGTCAGGATTTTTTATATGACTGAAGATGTCCAAGGGAAAGGTGCAAATTTTGCAGACTTCTTTCACAACACAGATTTGGATTGCCTAGTCTCTTATACCCTGTTTCAAATCAATTGCTGCAGTTTAGGATAGCTCTTTGGAATGAAAAGTAAAGCCCTATCCAAGATACTATACTACTACAAACTCCCAACAGAGCGAAGCATACCTAACATTTATGCTCCGAAATAGGTCCTTTTCCACTGCTACCTGTTTTTCATGTGAGCAGTATAAAGCAAAATGGAAATGATTCCTGCACTAGCTAGTGTGACTTGGCTTATAACATCAAACAGGAACCCAGAGAACAAAACATTAGTTTCATGCTAGCTACAGTAAACAACATTAGACTGGCTGAGAACTATAGTCAGGTCCCAGGCAAAACAAGGTCCTTGCTAAACAACATTGACACAGTAACTAAAATGTGAATAACTAAATCATACACTGTGCAAACTGAACCACCAAATGAAAGTAAAGCGCTGAATTATTTGAATGCTCTTCAAACCCAATTTAAATTTCACCCACTACTGAGACCTCCATTTACTGGCATCATAACTAATCATGGGAATGCTGCTGAAACGTCAGTTTTAGCGAGAAGCCCATTAAGAGAATGAGAAAAAAAGAGACATCATACAAGAAAACCAGCCGTTTACAACATGGCATATAAGCTCCTTGCATAGAAACACAAAATAGCTAGAAATAAAAGCCAGGCAGTAAACTGTCCTTTTTCCAACATATTCAGTAATCACATCCATCCAGAGCTTCACACAGGAAGCCCTGAATATAAATATTCTACAGCAGATGCTGCACTGGCATTAAAGTTCCCTGTTGGGGGACTGGATGACTCAAAGGGTAGTAGAAAATCTGTATGCCTTTAAGATATTGGTCTGAAACCAGCCCAGGTTAATTTTGGTAGGAAAGTCATTTCCATCTGAGAGGATTTTTTAGCCAGCTGGAAATGAACTGGAGGTCTACTATGTCCCAGTCTCAGCTGGCAGCTCTACAGAGATGCTGATATATCAGGGACACTGATCTGTTCCTAAACCCTACCAAGGTGTGTGGCTTGTGTAAGCGTGGAGCTGTTTAGGAGGCAGGCGTTCCTGCTCAATGCTGTGCATGCACGCTCGTACTCCAAATTAAAGGTTATGGAGACTGAACAACTCCCTGCATGTCAGCTGAGTTGTGTGCACTTTCCTATCCTCTGCCCCCAGCTGCAAGATAAAATATGCCAGCATAAGCCACCAGCAAGAGAAAGATGGTGCCACGGGCTCAAGTGGCACATGAGTGTTTGCACATACCCTCTTACCTGGGGGGAATTGCCCCTTTTGCTGTATCCAAGTTTGCTCAATTATTTAACCAAGGTGAGTATGAAAGGTTGCACACAGGGCTAAAATTAGGCTTCATAACATCATGGCTGAACATTTATAGAAGTGTTTTCTTCTTTCCTTGCTTGCCTCCACTTCCTGCCAACCAGCACCCCAAAGCCCCAGAGATTGCTAGAACACTCCCTGTCTTCTCTAAACACTGCCAGCTGCGTAATCTTGGGATTTTCAAGTGCTTCATTTCACATTTTCCCATGTTACCTCCCATCAACCATTTTCTAGCCCATTCCCCTGACATATTTTGTGCTTTTCAAAAGAATTGTCTAGCAGATTCTTTGAAGTTAACAGCATTTCTGGTGTGTCATAAAACCCACTGTTACTCTGCATGCAGCCTTGCTCTTAGTCACTGGGGAGCTGGGAAACTATGCTGAGGGTCTTTGCAAGTGACCTACCCCTGTAAGAACCTGGTGGCTCCAAGAATGACCTCCTCATGCCTCATCTGTTTCAGCACAAGACCTTCTTATGCAGCTTGAGCAGCCAAAGTGTCCAGCCTTTTGATAGGAGATTTTTATCAATGGCTTTCAAATGTCTAAACAGATAGAAATGTCACACACATTCATTTTATCGGCTCTCTTACTGACCTCACCATAGAGAGTAATTAGGTTAGTTTAGTATGGGCTGTTTTATGTACAGTTCTCTTGATCTTCTTTTATTTATAAATCTTGCTATTTCAGCCTATTCCATCAAACTGTCTTTCATAATAGGCTCCACAGGGCTCAGCTCTCCTCTCACAGGAGGGTAAGTCAGGAATGTTTGTACTCAGTGAATGCTGCCACCCCCTTTTGAAACCATGGTCCTAATGATTAGAGTCAGTACTCACAATTTTGTCAAATGTTGAAGCCAAAGTAAATGGGTGATGCTTACATGGTTGATAACTTTTTTTTTTTAAGCTGGGTTAACATGAGATATCTTCTAACATGAACAAATTGCTAGCAACATGAAACGTTGGGCTGGTCTGCTGCCCCTTGTCTACTATGTCCCTAAAATATGTTACATTGCACACAATATGCTTATTAGTACAGTTACGAGCCATTAGGGAGAACTAGAAGTATTGTTAAAAGGCCTGATGATGAAAAAATTCTGGTGCCACTCAAGAAATGCAAATATTGTATTGTAGATGGCATAAAGGGACTGGGCTTATGCCCATTACTGATACTGCAGAAAGGAAGAATTTGGTGTCAGCATCCAGCAAGTGCGAGTTCCCTTACCCCACTAGAATGCAAATTATTTGAACCTGGTAATTTATTAGGTCTACATTTTTTTAAACATAGTCAGCATGAACCTGATTTCTCAGCTTGTAAACTCATCAGGGCAAGGACAGCCTGCAGAGCTGAGTTCAGGGGATCCTGATCCCAACTGGTGTAACTGAACAGCAATAATGAAAAGCCAGTGACACCTTCATTCATCGTGCATGCGTCTAGCTTGTTTATTTAGTCATCACCACCATCCTCCTCAAGACGACTTTACTTAGTTCCTGTCTCTCACACATTGATCTTTCTTGCACCAATAAACTTCCCACAAATTCCCTCCACTAGGGTTACGACATCTTTCCGCATATTCTCAGTTATGGTGGTTTTTAATTTCACAATTCTACGTTTCTGAATGGCTGACAAGAGCAAGCTACACACTGCTCCGCTGCAGTTTTCTAAGGAACAATGATGGAGATGAATGAAGAGATTTGCTTAAAGCTGGGCAAGGATGATCATTCTGAAGAAAGCCCAACTCCCAGTATGCATTGTCTATCCGGATGCAACTCAGCAGGCTGAGGTTAAGGTACAAAGCTCACGTTGGTGTCATCTCCAAGGCATGAAGACATCTCACTCCAGAGATCTGTGAACTGCGCGTAGCCCGTGGACAACAGTTGGCTCATGTCTGCAAATTAGCTCAGATCAGTTTCCTTCTCTCCTACTTCCCTGACAAAATTCCACTCAAACAGTAATTAACAGGTCTTTTCATTACTGCTCACTCCCTCTTGAAAATTATCTGCTCTTTGGCAACTATTGCATTAGTTTGTCAAGGGCTTCCTAGAGGAACGTGGCCTGCATGGAGGCAGCCCTCTGGCAGCTGGCTGTGGGACAAGGCTTGGCAGGAAGCTGTGGGGGAGACCTGTAGTGCTGCAAGAGGATACGGACTGCAGCCTGGGATTTGGAAGCCCGAAGAAAACATGCGTGCACGGAAGAACGACGTGAGAAAGATCTCAGCTGGAGTGCAACTTTCATAGAACCATAGAATCATAGAATGGCTTGGGTTGGAAGGGACCATCAAAGGCCATCTAGCCCAACCCCCCTGCGGTGAGCAGGGACACCTTCAACTAGATCAGGTTGCT
>JAVKLA010000036.1:5694732-5729708 GCA_034782735.1 Sagittarius serpentarius | reverse complement strand
TATCGCTACAGGCCTTGCTAAAAAGCTTTTCCCCATCTTTCTTATAGGCCCCCTTTAGGTATTGGAAGGCCGCAATATGGTCTCCCCGGAGCCTTCTCTTCTCCAGGCTGAACAAACCCAACTCCTTCAGCCTGTCTTCAGAGGAGAGGTGTTCCAGCCCTCTGATCATCTTTGTACCCTTCCTTTGGACCCGCTCCAGCAGGTCCATGTCTTTCATGAACTGAGGACCCCAGAGCTGGACACAGTACTCCAGTTGGGGTCTCACCAGAGTGGAGTAGAGAGGGAGAATCACTTCCCTCGACCTGCTGGCCACGCTTCTCTTGACGCAGCCCAGGATCTGGTTGGCCTTCTGGGCTGCGAGCACACACTGCCGGCTCACATCCAGCTTTTCATCCACCAGCGCCCCCAGGTCCTTCTCCGCTGGGCTGCTTTCAATCCCCCCATCCCCCAGCCTGTATTGATGCCGGGGGTTGCCCCGGCCCAGGTGCAGGACCTTGCAGTTGGCCTTGCTGAACCTCATGAGGTTCATACAGGCCCACTTCTTGAGCTTGTCTAGGTCCCTCTTTTGGACCGCCTCTCTTGGCAGGATTAAAAACCGCTATAGCGATAGGTAATATACTTCAGCTTTGGGGTTCAAACCTCTTCAGTTTTGGCTGCCCTCATAGGGGAGTACTGGCCCAAGAAAGTCTGCCTTAAACCTCTGCAGGTGAGTGCTCGAGTACCCCACAGGCACGCAGAGCTCACTGTGTTCAGACCATTTGGTTAACTATGAAGGAAAGTCTGATGTGCCAAAACCCTCACAGTCCCTTGGTAGTTGTTGGATACAGTAACTTCCGCCTCTTTACTACCTCACTTACAGGGATCTCAACAGATTCAGTTTATGCACAAACAGTGGTGGCGATTTTTGTTACATTTTGTGATGTATCTGGAGATTCTGTTAGGGAAAAAAGGGCTTTCCTTGTCCTCAGGGTTCCCATGCAGCCATGTGAACTTGACAGTTTCAGAACCCAGAAGGCAAACTTGAAGAACTAGGAATCTGTCATTTTTAACCCAAGCTGGTGAAATTCAGAGCTCTAACATTATTTGAATAGCAAGGCTTGATGATGTTACTTGATTTAGCTTGTTATACCCCTGCGAAATGTAAATATTATTATGCCATCTTCACCGTTACAGAAACTCAAGAAAATTCCCACTGTAAAGTCACTGACATTACCGAGTCTTGGAAAGTAAGACTGGAAGAGACATTGAGAGAGCATCTAGCACACTCTCTGGCCTCAAAGCAGGAACAATTATGTCTAAGCCTAATCCTGTACAGTCACTAGCTCTAACTGGAACTTATTTAGTGATGACTTCAACATACTAGCTTTGGACAGCAGTTTTCTTATGTAAAAGAAGCCAGTATTTATAATCAGCTGACAATTTTGACATGCATAATATCTGCTATAAAATGTTCAGTTGTTAACAGGATCCACATTGCCCGACTACTAATGTTCTGACCTAACCTTAGACTATACTTTTATCCCTTTAGTATTTATTAGAGTTTCTCTTCTTAGCAAACGTGCTCTTCTTTTATTCTCCTTGGCAATGTAGGAGCATTAGTCTGTTACTTCTGTGTGCATTCCTGGCACTGGGGAGGAGATTGTTCCTTTTTCTAGTGAGAACCAACCTGAATATACCTCAATGCCTGCCCTTGTACTGTCTCCACAGACTGACCACTGCAATTAAATCTCAAGTAGTAACTTGAAGCAAAAAGAAATAGGCAAATGTTGGACAGGTGGTATGAGAAACTGCAATACTAAAAGCCAGTACAAGTACTGCTAAATATGTAAAATAAATTATTTAAAAGTGCCCCATCTCAGAGATGAGTAAAAACACCTGGATATTTCTGTCCACTCTCACCAGATCCACCTGCAAACAATTTAATGAAGACTGTACTGTTGGATGGTTTCATATGACAGTTTTATGTGCCCCATATATTGTAGTTCAGTCTGCAGTAGTCAGAATTCACATCCAAAAATTCTCTTTGATCTGTTATCCTTACTGGAATTTTCTACAGGAAGTTAAGGAAGGCACACAGACCAAACTGGCCCTTGTACAGTTTAAGTTGGTCTCTCCAGTTTTATACAAGCAGCACTTGCACAGTTTATGTTATTTATACCCATGCAGTGGACTATCCAAAGTGTAAAACCCACATCTTTCATCAGTATAAAACTGGTTATGACTTCAGTCAAAAAAAATAAAACCCAAAGTATCACTAGTCTGGTGGCTTATATTCTCCCACTGACAGCCAGCTTTTAATTCAATCCTTGTTCCTGCATTCCTAAGAAAAAGAGGCTTCAGAGTGCTTGGGAATCTGGCCCAGTAGCTGAAACACTAGCTTAAGACATACAAAACCCAGAATCTATGCTTTGCTATTATCTTCTCCATGATGCTTCCTTTCCCTGGAACCTTTTCAGCTATGCCCTATTTTTTGTCTGGTCACCAAGGCTCTAATGTAGTAGTCCTAATAAAAGCAACACAGTAGGTACAGGAACTGCAGGCTCATCTTTGCTCAGCAGTGCAATAGCTTCTTGGAAGCAAGCAGAGGTGCAAAATATAACTAACTACCTTTGCTATGAAAACCAGCAGGAGAAGCCAAAGCTATAGTGTCCTCCTACTTAACGCAAATGAGTCCTGGTGCAATACCCTTCTGCAGTATTTTGATCGGTACTGCTATCTCTGTCTTGGAAAACTGAGGAAGCTGAAGACATTGACGCTAGGTGATTAGTCCAAGATGCAGTGAGAGTCTGTTTCAGAGCTAGGTTAGAATAACAGAGTTTCCAGGACCTGGTTCTTTGGGCAGACCACGTCTCGTTCTTCCTGTCCCTCCACCACAAAATACTGAGGTAAAAAAAAAATAATCCTCCAAAATCCCAGAACAGCAGTCACAGATAGAGTAATTAGAAGCATTATCTGGAAGAAACCAAGTAATATCTGCCTGTTCAATAAGGAGCCCAGAATATAGTTCTTTTGAGGAGTTTGGATAGGACTGCCCAAGGATGGCATTCAATCTGCCTATGTCATGCTGTGGTTTGTTTATTGCCTTTGTTGTTTGTTTTTTTCCCCTACAGCATTTACCTCTTATTCAATCCATCTTCTATTTTCTTATCATAAGATTAAATTATTTTGGTCATTTAGTGTCCTGTAATCTTTAGATCTAATTCTTCTGAAAGAATATTGTGAGCCTAAATAAAATATAAATATGTATTACTGGTAGCAATGCCTATAGTTAAGGTTGCTCAGCTCTCACATATGACACTGGAAATGGGAATATGTCTTTTGCCATCTCCAGGGAAAAAAATATAGTAAGGCAATAGGAGGGACCAGAGAGAGAGGGGAGATAAAAAGGCACAGAGAGGGTGGGAGAAAAAGCCCCAGGACTGGCTGGGAGTGCAGAGGGAAGAAGTCAGGTTATGGGCCAAGTAGATGGCAGAAGGTGAGGTGTTTAGGATGAAAAGAAGGCTCTGAGGGAAAGAAAGCATAGGGCAACTAGAAACTAAAAGCAAAGGAGACCGAAATTTGGAAAAGTGAGTTGGAACTGATGGAATTTTGCTTGTTGATGGAATGAGTGAAAAAGATCAGGAGAAAAGCTGCGGGAGAGTGGAGAGCTCAAGAGGAGAGAGAACTGAGAGCAAGGGAACTACAGCACAGACCTGAAACTGAACCCATCCCTCCTGCATCATCTATTGTCAGCTAGGATTGTGAAATTTCCTGACAGCGTGCATCTGATTTCTTTATTCTGCATCCTTTAATGTCAGGATCATATGACATATAGCAGTATAACAATGTACTCTGCTAGCTCAAGTGATAGAAGTCTGCACTACAGATCTGAAAAAAGCAATGTTAAACTCTTGATGCAAGAACTGCTACAAGCCTTGCTCCACCGTGGATCTAAACATCAAAATCTTGCTGACTGGGGAAAACCATCTCTGCTGTAATGAAAAGAATTACACTATAAAAGATTTCAAATACTGTTAATTTTGCAACACCAGTCATCATGACGGCATATGCCAATCAGGTCCGAAAGATCAAAAAAGGGAAATAGTTTTCTCAACAAACTTTGGGCTAGGACTTGAACGTGTGCATGTGTCCATAAAACTGGAGTCAGAAGGCATGGGTGCTATTCTTAGGTCTGCCAAAAGAACAGTATGACCTTGGGCAATCTATTAACCTCTCCACACCTCAACTTCCCCATCTATATAAAAGAGTGAGGATGACATATTTTGTACTTGACAGGTTTGTAGATCGCTAAGACCTATGAGGTATACCCAAGGGTAGCTCACGTTAACTAGCTAGTCCTGCATCTCTAGGCAGGAGAGCTGCTGTTTCCATTTTATGTGCCACCCAGTGCCGCCAGAATTACGGTCAGAAGTCAGCTCCTGCGGTCCATTAATATACACCCTGGCATCTCTCAATGCTGCATTTGAGAACTAATCTGCCTCCAGTCTCGACTAATTGGAAAAGGTTTTTTTCTCTATGTTATGTGGATTTCCAAAGTTAAATCTTGAGTGATAGACAGTGCTGTCACAGCAGCATTAAGTGTTTAGAGAGTGATTATTCTTGAAAGACTTTCATTTTTCAAACTTCTGCTTTCAGAAAAAGCTGTGGAAATAAATGAGAACACCAAGGGCTAAACAACTCTTTGAGCTTTACAACAATGATCTCCAGAAAGGGGATGCAATAGCCCAAAGCCTTGCCTGTTGCATTTACAATTACAAGAATCTGCAGGTTTCCTCATATCACTGTTGGCATTTAGGGGCTTGCATCATGTAAAATCCTATTCATAACAGTCAATGTGCTCCTGAGAGGAATCACTCTCAAAGCGTCAATACACTTTTTTCTAACCTTTCTATTTAATAAAAAAGGAGACAGCTTCAATTAGTGAGGAATATTCCATATAAATTAGATTATTTTAAAGGTTCCAGCAATATTAAAAGATATTTTTAGTAAATGAACAGCTGTCACTTTGGCAACATTTGTAGCCTTTTACTCTTTTTTCCTTCAGTTTTGATAACTGGTCACTTACTCTGTATGAGTCAAATCCACACTCATAATTTCTCACTAGAGCTAACAGAAACTATGCCTGCTGAGGAGATGAATAAGGAATATTCAGTATTTGTGATCCCACGGCCACCAGCAGCCAAACAGCCAGCTATGTGGAAGCTGAAACTTGCCCCATACAGGCTGCATGTTGTTGATCCCTGGATCAGCATAAGGGGGAGCGGCTCTGTGGAAGGGCAGAGAAGGGCCCAGTTTAGAACAGCAGTCCACCTCATTGTCTTGCTAGAGGAAATCAGTTTGTTGTGCCCTGGTGACGCATGGACAGCCCAGCACTGAACGGTCAGCCCTGCCAACGTGCCTGCCAAAATGAACGTGCTAGCTGCTAGGAGATTAAATCCCAAACCTTGCTGTCAGCAAAGGCAGAAAAGCAGGTCCTTTCCTAGCAGCACAGGTTTGACATATCTTCCCCTCCTCTTCCATTCTCCTTGCCTCCAAGCAGTACCAGGGCTTGAACACTTCCTTCCCTCTTACTCCCTAAAGGAATATTTAACTTGCATTTTAGCAAAAAGATTTTATTATTAGTATTATTATTATTATATACAGATTTATCAGTGAAACTCTTCAGGGGGAAAGCTTTTGTCATCTGTGAAAGTACAGCACAAAGAAACTTGGCCTTATCTTACTAATTACTCCAGTGCCTCCCCAAATCCTATCAAGCTGCTTGTTATTAATCAGTTAGAACAGTGTTGCCTGTATGGCAATGTAACATATGCCAGGACGAGATCTGTTTACAGAACTCCAGCTTTGGCAATGAGCAGGGAGATGCTGATGCCAAGAGAAGCAGTCTTGCTGCAGTCTGTCAGACAGATCAGGGGCCAGCAGACACGTGAGATTTCAGGTGTTGGATCCAGAGGGCTGTGGACACCATGCCCACACTTACCTTCCCCACATTGTCCCTAAAATAACAGCGTATTTTAAGTTAGCCTTGAGCCCAGAAGAAAAGTTACTGGGATAGATGTGGATATAACTATCAGGGGTATCAAACACTATGGTGCACATCTGATGTCCCATGGAAAGAAAGAAGTAAGGGCAAAAGAGGGTCTTTTATCCTTCTCCCTGCCCACTGATTTTATACCTGCATCCAGCAGTGCAGAAGAACCGAGAAAATCTTATCACAAAGTTGTTTTACTGTCATCACCCTCAAGTGTCTCTGTGACAATATATGGCTTATATATGGGGCAAAAGTTATTCTGTCAATTCTATCCAACCAGCATCTTCTCTGGTGGAGGCTGAGAAATTCACTACCAAACCAATAGATCCAAGCCCCAAGATACAAAGTCCTAATGCAGTGACTACTGGCATGCTTTCTCTCCTCAGAGGAGCGTGTGCAAGCTCCTCTCAGATGGGTTAGTGCCAGAGTCTTGACTTAGCTCTTCAAGAAAATTCCTGCTTAAGGCAAGTGAGGATTTTGCCCCAGGAAAGGCTGCTGCAATGAAGGCAGACAGCAAAGCAAATCTGCAGCGTTCCTCTAAGAGACAAGCATCTCCTGAGGAAAAAGCTGCACACGTTGATGAAGAAAGTTGGACAATAAGTTTTCACTAGAAAGTGATTGTGGTTTTTGCCAAGTGTAGAATTAAAGGTCTAGAAAAGAATTGCTTCCTTCACGTGGGGGTGAGGAAATATATAAGAAACAAGAGAAGTATCATGTGATCTTTCTCTTGAGACATCCTTCTACTTTCTGGCAATCAGCAACTCGGAGTAAAGATGCAGCTGAACCCATCCCTCTTCCCACTTGAGAGTGTCAAAACATTTTGTTAACAGTGGCAGGTCAAGTTTCACAGGCAGGCTGAAAAACAGCAGATTATTACTATTGCTATTTACAGGTCATGAAACAGAGACACAGAGAGATAAAAGAACTTGCCTACAGTCCATTAGTGGCAACACTGCGAAAAGAATCCAGGAAATCTTGTGGCTGATCATCTGCTTTGTGCATCATCTCATTTTCTTTACCCAAAAGGCAATGCACTGCTATAGGTATACTACATTCAGTAAATACTCTTCAAGCAATAGCACATAGTAATCTCACCATAGTGTTTTTCCTTATTTTCTTCAATGATCAACACATAACATTGCCTCTTTCGTTGTACACATTGCTCTTTTCCCATTCCAGGTTCAGTATTTCCAGTCTGGAAAGATACTGTTTTTGCAAGAAAAGAGAGAAGTAATTCTGCTGACTTCAAATACAAGCTGGTCTGAGGCTTTTGTAGTGAAGGAAGAATGCCACCTAGATATATAGGGTTATCCTCTATTCAACATGTGCTGTGGGATCTTAAATATCTGTCTGGACAGGACATGGAGAAAGTAGATAGGACTTCAGTTTAGCGTTTATCCTAGAAGCAGCATTCAGTAAGGCAGCATATCTTTGAGTCTGAACCCCAGCCCTAGCTTAGTAAAACCAAAGCTGACTTCCTAGCCAAGGAGTAAGAGTACTGTTGAGTCAGCTGTACAACAATGCAGAGGGAGATGGCAATGGCTCATAAATCTGTTTTGTATTTTAGCATGCCATTAATCTACGCATAATTAGGACAAAGCACAGGATGAAACCCTAGGCAGGCACCGATGCTGCCCTTATTACCTGTGGATTGATTCTCCTCCTACTCATGCTGGCGTTACATCAGTGATTTGCCAGTGTTTCTCTAGTTTACTTTGCTGCAGTGAGGATATGAATCTGGCCCAGAGCTCTAATATCTGTTCTAATTTAATTCATGTCTGTCTCCACATGGGAATTCTCATCTAGACACAGCCCCCTTTGGGCCCTGTGCTATTTCCAAATATAGGACCTTTTCCCATTTGTGCTGGATTTGGTGGGAAGCCCATCTAACTCTGGTTCATTCACATGACTTGCACCACATTTTAAGGTTAGATCTAAGATGTTTCTCCCCTCTGCCTACAGTCCATTTTAAGTACATTGCATGTTTTATTATTTTGTGTAGTTTTCTTGCACATAAATCAATATATAATGAAGCTAAGCACTTTTACACTTGCCAAGGCACTGTGCAGACATTAACTCTCCTAGACCCCTGGGAGGTAAGTAAAATAAAGAGCATTATTAGCCTCTCTATCTAGGTCTTTCCAGTGCATTCCACAGCAGAGTAGGGACATGTCAGATTTACAAAAAGACAAAACGAGGCTGGGAAATTAAGGAGTGAACTGTACTAGAACAAGGAAGAACATAACCCAGAGAAATCAGCATGCACTTATCGCAGCTGAAATGTGCACAGAACCCATGCCCCTGCGTACTGTGAAGCTGTGTTCTTAACAATGGACTTTGGATGCAAGTCTGATGCTAAGCCAAAGCCAGTGGATTTATGTAGACATGATGATCACTTCTTAATTCTGCCCCACGAGGGTTATGCCTTCAGAAAGCAGATAGCCCCAAAGATTTATGGAGATGACTGCTTTTCTCTGGGGCCCACACCGAATTTTCTGGTGTGTTAGGCTAGAGATGGAGATGTAGTGATTTGCCCAAGGTAATGCAATAGAACGGGCCAAAGAACTGGAATTGCAGAGGTTCTGGCTCTCAGCTCCAAGTGCACAGCATCACTATCGCAGTGGTATGCTCTTCTACACTGACAGAGTCACATTTAATACATGTAGGTCCTTAAACTCTTGAAAGGACAAACCTGTGACAGGAACCTTTTCCCTATTCCAGCAAACACGAATGCTACAGACGACAGCCCAGGGCAACACCGTTCCATGAGCAAACACCTTGGAATGTCTAAGGAACAAACCTGCACGGGAAGGAGGAAACAAAATGTCATGGCATAACCTAGGGGTGAGTATTTGTTACAAGACCCCCCTGTGCCCAACCACAGAGAATATGGGCTTGCTAGAGCCTGAAGCTCACACAACAGCAGCTCACAGTTGTTAATTCTAGAGAACCAAGCTCAAACCCTGCTGCGTTGGCCAGGATGGAGGCCAACCACAATATGAGGCAAATCCTTTGAATATATTGCAGTAATCCAATACAGATCTCAGAAAAGAATATGACTTTTGCAAGAGTATTTTAGTCACTGTGAAAATTATTCCAGTGAAGAAATGGTAAAATGATCTTAGCAGTATTCAAGTTGCCTGTCAGCCTTCGAATGAGAATCCCTGGGCAGGAGACTGAGGAGGCCACCACATCCAAGAGGATGTCAGGGAATGCTACAGTTCCTGCCGACTTCTCTGCACGAAGGCAAATGTGGTTGTACAGACCAAGGCAGAGAACACAGCTGCACAACACAGCACCAATACAGAGTTTACTTTTCTATTCCAAGGGACCAACTCCATTTGTTGTAAAATTGTTACACACGTGTGCACATACCACAGCTTCTTTATAGCCCTTTCTGACTTCCAAGGTCTAATGGCACACGCTGAACACTTCTGCAAGCTTCTCATTTTGCTATCATCAAGTTTAGAAATACACTCTCTTAAAAAATAAAAGCTGAGGTTCAAATTACTCCAGATTATACCAATTTAAGAAAAACATTAAATATTTCCAGACATAATAAAATTATGCAAAGTGCAAATACCAATGACTATTTGTTAAATAACTTACACCAAATCCTGCCTCGGTTGCCAAAAAAGTACTACGGATCTAATCAGAAATTTCCGCTTATCTACTGAAGGCAGGAAAAATCAGCCCTCTTTCACCTGTGGTAATCCATACTATTCTCACCATTTTTCTGTTGCCATTGCACAGGAGAGAGCTGTTCAGATAGAATAGGTGGATTCTGGCTCCTTTAAACACGTTTTCAGAGTATAAAAGTTCAAAAGCTGAAAAGAGTGATTTTTAAAAATACTAAATAAGATGCTGATTGCGAAAATCTCTGAATTAGAAGAATGTCTTACACAACAAAAAGATGCAGAAGAAATCTATAATGAACAAAAAAAGTAATTTAAGATTGCTCCCCAAGGAAAAGAACCCAAAGCGTATCTCCTTAAAGCAGAAAATTCATGGAAACAAAGACTGATTTCCCTTTTTTTTGTTCGCAAACATCACTGTGATTCACACACTGCAGACATACCATCAGAACAGTTTACTTTGTAAGCCATTTTGAAAAACAAAAAAAAGTGCTTGTCACAGGATCTGAAGTTATTAGTACAGCTTTAATTTCTAATGTCTAAACTCTTATCTTTTTTTATTTTAAATGAAAATCCTGAACGCCTTTGATAATATCTAACACTTCTACAACACTTTTCACCATTAAGTCTTAAAATGCCTTGCAAAAGTTAGAGACATTATCACCATTTTACAGAAAGGGAAACAAGCATGTAGAGCAGATTTGCCCAGACCCACCAAGCAGACCGGGAGCAGACACAGAGCTATGATCCATCCTCCTGTGTGTTCTAGTCCTGAGGAAACTATCATTCCCTTTAATTGCATTTTTATTTCCTTTTAGAGAGCACATAGGAATATCTGGAAATTTAGTAGCAATTTTTAAAAGTGCTTTTGGGGAAAAAGAAGATTTTAGTCACTCATTATGCGACTAAATTAATGCACATAGAAAAACACTCTTATGAATATAAAACATGGCATACACTCCACTTTCTAAGCTATTTAATATTTGCTCTGAAACTCTGAGTCAAATCAAATCCCTCAATTCAGTATTGTTTACAATTTATTTCAACTTCAATTGACAAGACAACACAGAGGTGGTCTTTAGTTTGCAAGTGGCTGTGCTCTGCTGATGTCACCTTCAAAAACACTTGATCGGATCTTTTGTAGTCCTCTGCCCCATCCAGCTCCTGATACTTTCTGAATACCGGTACCTATCAGTCTCAACTCTGAAGGGAAGCTTGAATCAGTTCCACTGCATGTCTCAAGACATGTATTTAGTGCAACAATAATTTCAGCGCTTTTCCTTACCACCTTAATTCTGTCTCTGCCTTAATTCAGTAACTTTACAACATCCACTGATTATTTGGTTACAGAATCGCTTTCCATCCATTCCTATATGCAGGCATTATTATATATATATCCAACTACAAATCAATCTCACACACATTTCTAGGCTTAGACCACAAACTCCACTACGAGTTAGAAACAACTTTGGGCACCTTGACAAGACAACACTGAAGGAGGAGAACACTCATCATGCAAATTAAAATTGCTAGCATCTAATTGACCCTTCCATTTTCCTTTCAGTCACAGAGATGGGAAACACATGCTCCCTGAAACTTTCCCAGCTCAACTACTGCCACATTCTGGACATGGGGAACAGCTAACCCATGTATTAGTCTCTGGGGTAATAGTTGATATTTAACACCGCTTACCAGAAGAAAACAGAAAAACACTTTACCAGGTGAAGCCAGTGGGAAAGCTGGAGTGGATAGATGAGGTATAATTATACTCACTGGAATCTGGCCAGAACACTAGATCAAATACACTTAACAGCCATGTTAAAACCTTAAACAGTTGGGGATACTTTAGTTTTCTGTCTTACCTAAAAGAGAGCACATTGTCTATATGCATAACAACATACTGACTGGGTCACAGTGGCTTGCAGGAGAGTTTTAAGTGTGTGTTGTATGTATTAGCACATACCTACCAATATCTGAAACCAGAGCATCAGTAGAATCTACTTAACGCAAATTTGCATAAATATACATCTATTTGCATAAGATTACATAAACACATGGTCATTTTCTCCCTAACACCCACTCTGCACATTTAGTGCTTACACTGCACACCCCATCCCTCCCGAGGGACTTCTCCTCGCTCCTCGGCTGCCCGCCCACTCACACCTCACCTGTACCAGGGCACTTCACCCTTACTCAGTCGTGCAAACACACCTGGAGACCCCCGTTCCCGCGCCGCAGGGCAGCTCCAAGTGCCAGTCCCCACTTCGGCTCCGCTCTGTGAGGGCCCAGCCGCTGGGCGGGCTTCTCCTCCCGCCTCAGTGAGGGACAGCTCGCCGGAGAGCCCCGGCGCCGTGAGGGGAATGGCCGCTCAGAGAGGGGGAGAGCTCTGAGGGGAACAGCCCCTTAAAGGGGTCAGCCCCGAGGCCCGGAGGGGAAAGGCCCTTTAAAGGGGGAGAGCCCTAAGGCTGTGTGCAGTAGTTTCTCAGGGAAAGGGTTTTGAGGTGTGTAGGCTTTGGTCTCATGAAGATGAGCAGCTACTCAGGAGCTACCTGAGGAGATGACAGAGTGTATGGTGATACTTAAGATAGAAGGGGAGCTGGTCAGGCTTATGTGAGTTTTGTGGCAGTGCTGGGAAGAAGAAGGGCTGGGGGGAAGGACCAGAGAAGGGCAGGTGGCATAGCTGGAGCTGGGCTTTGGAGGGACAGTCCTGTGTTCTCACATGGGTTGGGTGTGTGGAGAGGGAGTAGGGCCCTGGCTGGGGAGTCTTGGTCAGGGACTTTGAAAGGAGAAGGGGCAGGAGGCTCCCTGAGGGAAGAAATAAGACCAGCCCACCCCTCATGAGGGTTAGCTGCTCCTCTGTTGGAAATAGGAGAATAATCACACTAGATTAGATTGTCTGGTAAGGTTCCCCATTAGGCCTGTAGATGTGTCAGTTGCTTTATGAACCCTGCCCTACTATCCAAGGGTGTTCTTATAGCTCAAAGGGCCAAGGCTGTGCTCTGTTTTGTACTGCTGGAGGGTTTGAGCCCAACTCTTGCTTTGTGGGGAGAGTGGGAGGTCAAGAGAGGCCTTGTCATGCACCTGCAGCTCAGGGCCGATACCTGTTTGTGAGCAGTGTTTCTGTTTGAAATGCAGGGGCAGTGAGAAATCCCAGCACTCTCTTCCTGAGAAGGCCGTTCTGGAGGTCAGCAGATGGGAAATGCCATGACCAGGAGGAAAATGAGTGAGGTAGGCTGTGGTCAGCAGGATGCTGATCATTCTGAGCAAAATGATCTTTAGGGTTACAGCGGTATCTCTAGGGATACTGCACTGAGTCAGTAAAGTAGTTTTGGGCTTGTTCCAATGTGATTAAGATCAAAGTCTCGTAAGAACACTGGCTTTGTGGTTAAGGCATTGGACAGTGGCTCAACGACTGTGGCTACAATCCCTTCTCCCTGATTGGCACTCTAGACAAACTGGAGCAAGGCTGTTGATTTCTCTGTTTCTCAGTTGCATATCTGTGACATTTTTACTATGTCAGTTAAATCAGGGATGTCTCTTCCTATGCAAATGTTCAGCACCTAGTGTGGTGATGATCTGGTATTCTGAGTGTATTTCCAAGGGGGCTAAATATTTTTGAGGATAATAAGTAATTTGATCAAAAAAGGCTTTATAAATAATGATGTTATTAAACTGTAAATCTTTATTATATAAGAGATGAAGGGGAGAAAATGAAAAAAATATTCATATGTAGAAATTCTTTAAATTGAAATATTCCCAAAACCTTGTACTAGGGAGAAGCAGATATTTAAAGGGCACTGTTCAGTAATTTTAAAAATAGTTTCAGTACTTTTTGCTTGTAGAAGTCTCTCACAACCCTGCAAATGATTTCTCTCTGTACTGATTTTGTCCTTTTCCCATTCACTGAGCAATGATTATTTCCCATGCTTTTAAATGAAGCTGAAATTAGCTTGGTTATTTTTGTTTAACAACAACAACCTCAATGCATGTTGTGCTTTTTATCCTGCAAAAAGAGCTTTGTTTGTTCGCTGGCACTGGAGATGATGTCAGCAAAGCTCCCGGAAGAGCAACTGCTGTTAGCTAATTGCTGGCTGCTTCACAACCAGCGAAGGCAGGAATGAAACCAAGGTACATTTGTAGGCCCTACAGAATGTAATCTATGCTTACATTCAGTAGCATGAGGTAGGCATGAAGTAGTTAATATATAACCCCATGTGTTAAGATAGTTTTCAGAATTCAAGTTATTCTTCTGTTCAGTAACAATAATAGTAATACTATTCCTGCTTCTTGTGCTTGGGAGTGCAACTTTTGAATAAAATACTAGATTGAAATATTTGAAAGGGTAAGCCCATTTATAGAATCTGGCAGGAGTCTGCATATGGGGTTGATTTTTGTCACCTCACATATGAGCGAGGAAGTATATTTTTGTTTGTTTTGTTGGGAGCATCATTCATCCATCTAGGACATTGTAAAACAAACACATGCATCCTGTTCCCACCAAAACCAGTGAGACAGACCCTGAAATGAGGGCAGAAGATGAATACTGTGAAGACAGAAGAAAATGTCTTCCTTAATTCCTGCTGGCAGTAGCTCATTGTGTCATGCAGAGTGCTAAGGTCTAATTGCACAGAGATGGCCAGCCCTCATACAGGAGTTTATCTCTTTTGGCAGACTAGTGACTAGCAGAGTGGTGACTCCTCAACCCTGCAGTCTCATGAGCCAAAGGGTTAATTTTTTTTCCTGCTATGGTTTCTCAGACTCTCTCCTTTGATGGAATCCGCATTCAGATTCTCCAGCAGTGAAGAAGAGGGCAGGTTTTTCCCTTCCAGGCTTTCATTATGTTGCAGTTTTCATGATTTTCCAGGGCTGCTGGGTTCATGAAAATTAATGCAATTCTGCCAGACTGTTTCCTTCGCTTCTGATGTGCCCTGATGCATTATGAAACCATTCAAGGGACTGAAATTTCCCTTCCACTGAGTTCAAACCAACAGCATTTGATTCGTGCTGTTTCTGGAGACTTCTTTATCACTCCGCTCTTGTTCCAAGTAGCCCAATGGAATAAATTGGAGGAGTCTTCTATGCTTGGGACCCTTTCCTCTAAAGCTTCTTCCCATTTGATGTCATTAGCTCACTTTGCTGGGAAATGTTACATGTACTCAACAGGCAGATTTTGTGGATGTGTCTGTTCTCTAGACTTTCAAAAACATTTGTTGTCTTTTCTCTTCCTGGTGAAGGAGAGGGAAACAAGCAATGGATAGGGAATATTTAGCAGATTGAAGTTTTCAAGGGCAACTAAAGACTGGTGCAATTAGTGTAATAACTGAATACTTTCTTCTCTGATGTATACTTTTAAGTCCTCCAGCAATGGCATCTTAGCTGATGGTAAGCTCAATTTTAGCTGGGGGAATTTCCACTGCAGGCTTGGGTTTATTCTAGTGCTTTATTGATTGCTATAAAGTAGCTCTGTATTTCAGAGAAAATCTTCTGTCAGGTGCTCATAGTTTGGATTTCTTGATTATGTCATGCCTGTGTCTTGTGGCAGAAAAAGTAAACCTTGAAAAAGAGAAAAGTTGATTTTGAATGTAAAGGAACGTGAAAAATCAGGACTGAGCTTGATCATGTGTACTGGACAGGAGAAAAGGTTTCACTAAGAGCTGACAAGTAAAGCTGTGTGAGGAGATGTTAATCCTGAACGTAAGGGTGATTGCGAGCTATGAGCTCTGTTCAAAATTAGCCAATATCTATATATTGGCATGCCATGATGGCACATACTGGAAAGCCAAATGAGCATGATGATAAACTTTTATTTTTATTTTTATATTTTCAGTGGAGGCTGTGAATATATAGGTGCCATCCAGAATCTTTTCCCTGCCTTTTGACAGTGGTATATAGGTGTAACCAAGCCATCTTCAAACAGATGGCAGTCAAAATGGGGGCACAATACAGTCTTTTCATAGGAAGCTCCTATCTTTATTAAAGAAAGAGATGCTGCGTAGGATAAAGCCATGCTGTGCTTCTGTGTCTGCATTGCTTTTGCTATGTGTGCTGTCTAAATTTGAACTAGCTGAAGGATGCCTGTATGTGCTGCAATCACATTCTGATTGCACTGTAGACATACCTGCAGAGAGGAACTAGCTCAGGGGTGCCCCAACTCCATCATTCACATGGCAACATCAGGTAGAGAAAGGGCTCTTCCAAGGAGTTCTCCCCTGCCTCACTTTTCTGCATTACTGGATTTCTGTCTAGTGGTTCAGTAACCTGCAAAAAATGGCCAAGGGGCATCTTGCCTCCCTTCCCCTCTCCTCTTCTCTCCTAACCAATTTGCTGAAAGGACAGATGAAAATTCCAGTTAGTATCTCCTTATAAGCTCATAGATAAAGATTAAAGTGGATAAGAGACCTCTTCCAGCTCCCTGTTCATTTCTTAGTGGTTTCCTCAACAGCCCCAAAACACTCTTGTGACTTTTCAAGTATGTAAATGAGCCAATTCCTGTCTCTTCAGGTATTTCCAAGTAGGAGTCGAGCAAGCACCACCTATTCCAATGATTATATGCCTATTCTGTACTGTGATCCCCTTCTCATTCTGCTGGGACACCTCATACTGTTTAGCAGTGTGTGAATAGCAGGGTGCTTATGACATGTTGACATCTACTTACATCTTGCAGCTGAAAACCCTGGTTCTACAGAGAAAATTGCTGTAATTTCAGGTATAAATGCATGAAAACACTTGGTGTCAATACTGTACTGTCTTTATAATGGTGCCTGATGCTTTTTCTAGAGGAGTGGGGTAAAACTGTGTAAGTAGGAAGTTGGAGGGGTTATTTGGCAGTTAAGTAAGTGCCCATTGGGTAAACTGTAGATAAAGCATCTAGAACATTAGCTGCATGCGCAAATAGAAGTATCTCAGTACAGCTGGGAGAAAATGAATGGCTGGATAAAACTGCAGTTGTAATGGATAGCCTCAGCTTTTTCTGAGTTGTGGGACATGGAGGCAGTGTCACAGTGGGCTGCTGTAACGGTGAGCTATGCCTCCACCAGCTGCTCTGGTGAATCTACCCGAGGACACTGCCCACGTAGGGCATTGGCCTACTATTAGGCTGCAGGCTGAGCACCAGCAAGCTGCAGTTGCCTGTTGTCCTGACCCAGCAATGTAACACTGGTGTCCTGGTATGTTAGCACAACATCTTGATGGCAAAGTCTGAACTTGAATGAAAAAGTCCTTCCACAGCATTCCTTCCTTCCTCTTCCTCGCTATTCCTGCACTTTCATTGCTTCACAATTCTAACTGCTTCACATTTTTTACTTTCTTTGTGGCTTGAAAGGATCAATAGGGAACCATCAAAGCAATGTTGTAAGGACTCATTCATTTCCAAAGTTTTTTCTTTTTTTGTCATTGTTATTTAGATTGCTCATAGCCAGTGGGCTTTTGATCTACTTAGCGTCCCCCATGGCAGGGGAATGGAGAGGAAAGGAGAGAGTATTTTAAATGCTATAAATCACGCAGAGAAGCCGAATGGTTTATAATGATCAATGAAACAAACAATTATCCTGTCATTACCCAATACACTGTCATGATGGCTTCAAGCACTGGCAAGGAAAATACAAATAATAATAACATGCATAAAAAGGAAAAGATCAGAAGCCTCATTGGTGATGGTAAAATCTACAGCCCAGTAAAATGAGACTCCCAGCTTAGAGCGTGTCTGAGGTGGCAGGCAGAACTCACCTGCAATTACTTAATACTGGTTTTACTTGTGTTCTAGCAATACCTTTAGATTTTTAGCTGAGATCAGGGCTCTGAATACACTCATCACTGTACAGAGTGAGAGCCAGTCCCTGCTCTGGAGTGTTTCAACTGAAGCAGAAGCAACAACAGCCAATACTCTTCCAGGGACTAGGTTTTCCTCACTATGGAAGGCACTGATGATTGAGGACTACAGTTAGCGCCTGTTTCCACTGAATGTACAAGCTCAGGCTGAGACTTTCCTCTCTTTGGGCTCAGAAAAGAGACTCCATGGATGCCTGTTGGACTTGAATTGTCTTTCCCAAATTTAAATTGGTGGCAAAACTTTTGTTGGTTTCAAATAGCACCTATTTAATTCGTCATTTTATAGACACTGCTTGAACCAACACACCCAAAACAGAAATGAAAGAGCTCTTTTAGTACAAACATCACTGAAAACAAGGGAATTGCCAGGTGATGATGCTGTCCCAAGGCAGGCTCTCCCCAGTCCCTGCCCTTGTAGTGCCTGTGCACTCCTTGGAGAAGACCTGGACCTGTGCCACCATATAGTCTCTGCCTCTTCCCCTGCCCTCACCTCCTGCTTTGGTGAAGGCTTGCCCCACCTACAGCTGCACCCTGATGAAGGCTGGCCTCACCGAACAGTTGACTAAATGAAAGATTCCCAGTGGGACTAAGTGCTTCACTAAGAACTTTAATGAGGCATAAAGTGGAGTTATAACCAATAGCCACAGCACTAGTCCCCTTGCCTGCAATTGGGAAGCAGCTATACCAGTGACTATATTGCCCCATCTTACAGGACCACAATGGATTCCATCTCTACAAATCCATTGCTGATGGCCCTGGATCCAACGAGGTAACATGTACTTGCCATGTTGGCAAACAAGCAAGATGCATCCTTTTAGTAAAAGTTCATCCCCACTGGACATCTCTCATGGTAAAATAGACGCTTTTGTACCAACAAACAGCCTGCATGCATCCTGAACATTCCCTGGGTTTCCGTGGAAATCTGCCAGACCAGCAGTGGGTCTGAGAGACCAGCAGGGAAAAAGTTAATGCAATTGAATGCAGAGAAGAAAAAAACATTGAACTTTTTAGTCGTATTTTTCTGTTTCATTTTTTTAAATGCAAGCGCTTAAAACGATGTATTTATAACAGCTGGAGGAGTTTTATAGCGCTGTAAAATGCAGAGTTTTACAGACTTATAACCTGTTGTGTAAGGGGTGTGGGGGGATGTTGCTATGGAACAAAAATAATGATGTCACATTATTAGTACTTTTGCCTTCAATGTACCTGGCTGCTGGAAAATTACAGTGTTTGCAATAGACATTACAAAGATAAACACCCAAAATTTGGAACAAGAGCCACATGGTAACTTGTTAAAAAATTAAACCCACCCACAGGAGCCATTTCTTTGTTCTTACATCTCCTGTGGTAGAGAAATAGAAATGGCTTGATGCTCATGATCAACCCTGCATTCACACAGGATGTGTTTCAAGCTTTGCTTACTTTCTCTTCATGCAGCCCATCTTTAGGAAATAGATGGGCCTAATCTTCCTGAATCCACTGTGCAGATGTGGCTCCTTGGTTCTATATGGTCTTTAACAAATACATCTTACTCGAGCTCTGCTACCTTTTCCTGTCAGAGGAGAGGGATCTGGAAGAGAGTCTCTTGGAGACAAAAGGGATTGAGAATAGAATATTTGGGTGATGTCTGTCTTCATACTGTCATCAGACTGGGATTAACCCTGTGTGGGGGAGTTTCTCTGTAGTCATTGTTACCATTACTTTGCCATTTCCTGAACATCCTGGTTGGGCTCAGGGCTTACACTCTACATATATGTAATCACGTCTCCCTCATCAGGAGCAAGAGAGGGCTAGAATGCTCCAGACATTTGAAATTCCTAAATAATACCACTGCTTCCAGATATGAGCTGACTTTCACAGAGCTGGCTCCAGCATTGCTGCACTGCCCTCTGAAGTACATCAGTATCAAGGGGATCTCATTGAGCAGGGCACAGCTCTGTTCAAATATACAGGGACAATCTGCTGCTGAAGTGATCTTGCTTCCTTAATACAGTGCTATGCTTCAACTACTGCACCTATGACAGGGTCCAGTAGAGCTTATTGGCTGTGCTTAGTGCATGTGGCTATTCTGGACCCAGGCTAGACTCTTTACAAACAGTAGATACTCTGCATCTATAATACATTTTTTCTGCAATTCAGAGAAACATTTCATGGCTGATGTAGTTGTCAACAATAAGTGGAAGCCTCAGCCCCCAAGAGCTTACACTTTAAATAGAAAGCAAGGGCAAAGGAATGATTATTCATCCTCAATTTGCAGATGAGTAGCTGGTGCATACTGAAACTAAATGTCTCATCCAAGATTATGCAGGAAATCTGTGAATGAGCTGAGAACTGAACTCAGACCTTCATTGTCCCTGTCGAGTATTGTCTTTCCTCTATTTGCTCCTTGCAGCTTGTTATTTTGTTTTCTTGATATAGCTACCTAGTTCTAGGTTCAAAGCTGTCAGTGACTGAGATGATATATTTTGGGAAGAGCAAAGTGAAAGGGAGAAGTCTGACAACAAACATTTCTTGGCCATACAGGCAGTGAAGACACCATCCGTTGTCTCACAGGGGGTTAACCACAGCCTGCTGAAATCCGTGGATGTCTATTTACTGATTTCATCAGATGCTCGGTAAAGCCTTTATTGGACTGTCTAAGGTGCTTAGGCTAGAATGCATCAATGTAGGTTAGAATATATAAGCACTTGCATTGTTTAACACACTCTTGTGATACTTCTTTTGGCAGGACAGTTTTGCTGTTTCATTTAACAGAGAGAGAACTGAAGCACAGAGAGACTAGATGACTTGTATAAAAGTACACACAAAGTCAGTGGCAGAGGAGAGAGTTGGTTCGGGCACTCTGGTCCCAGGCTTGTACTTGCAGCAGCTATCAACCCCCAGCCTGCCTGTCTACCTCTTCTAGCAGTTCCATTTCACAGGCAGAATTGCTCAGAGACAGCAGAGCAGGTTATCCAGAGATGAAGGGAGGGACAACCTGCAGATATGGATGCTTGGGTGTGTTCTCTGGGATGTTTATAACCTGCCACAACCTAAAGTTAGAGAGTCCATCTATATATGTGAGTATATAGACTTTGTGGAGGAGGGAAGGCATTGGTTTTGTGCCCTGAGAAAGGACTAGCCATTGTTACAGCCTGTCAGTTCCTCAGCTTGCATGCTCTGTAATTTGTCATTTCCTTTGGCTGCCGAAGAGATGTCAGTTTTTATGAACTGTACGTGTTGGGTGATACATGAATATGATCCATTTGACACATCACTGCATAATTTTGCCTTTTGTGCAGTGTAGGTGTGACTTGTCACATATGTTATGTGGTAATTTTTCTGTGACACTGATTGTGACAGCTTGAGAATAGCTACCAAGATTTGGGAAAAGACTAAAGGATAAACAAGTCCAAGTCTGGGCCAGAAGTAACCCCCATTGGGAGTGAGAAAGAAAAACTAAGCGAGGAGTCCTTCAAAGTGAAGGAGACATTCTGAAAAGTCTGTCCTAACCAATATATTTCACACTGGACATCTGTAACATCATAAAACAGGTTACAAGTAAATCTTTACTAGCTTGGGCACTTCAAAGCTATGAAGATACTCCATACCAGGAATGGCAGCGGGGCAGCACAAATGAAGCTCTGGTCTGCTGTAGCAGAAGCACAGAGTCCAGACTGTACAGTACCTTTGATGCACAGTTTATCTGTCTGGGTTGTATCCAGTAGAGGGGGGTGTTGTATACTGGCCTGGAGATGGTATTTGTTTCTAGGTGGTGTGTTCCGTCCTTGCACAGTTCCCATTCTCCTTGCTTTTTGTGGCATTCAAAAGCAATTGACAGTTTTTTGGCAGAAGTCTCATGATCAGATTACTGTACTCATTATTTGCAAAGGAAACATGTTGTTGTTGATGCTTTAACTAGTGCTGTTTGTAGTGATTGTATCCCGTGAAACTGTAAATCCCAGGTGACCTTGCAAATGGGAAAGGTTTGGGCTGTGGCATACCAAGAGTGCAGGGGGGAAAAAGTACGTTAAGGTGGAATTGGGGGTGATAATGCAGGACTAGGCATGGGCCTGAGTGATTCTGTATGGAATAGAAACCAAACCGGATCTGTAGAGTGTGATCTGTTATTGTAGAGATGTCTTATAAGCTAAGCAATAAGGTGTCTGTATTCATTCTTATAGCAGTGAATACCTGGGTATGCTGTGAATACTTTTATTTGTCTGCTTACATTCACACTTTGGTTTTGGTCAGGTGGCTCATTTCTTCTTCTTTCTAGTCCTAAACAGTTGTATATCGCTGCTATGTACTGCTAAACAGATGCCACGCTTTGCTACAGAGCAAGTTTCCTGTCAGTTCTAGGTAAAGTCCTTCCTGCATGCATTTGTTTTTAAAAACAAATAAATTTAAAAAATCTGAGGAAGTATTGTGGTCTAAAAGCAAAGGTATAACTGTTGCTATTCCTGAGGATCACTACTAACTCTGTATAGCACGTTGACAAGTCATGAAAAGGAAGGGCTCTCAGATGCCCTGCTATAAGGAGGAAGAACTGGAGACCATTTACCATCACCAGGCAAAAGATAAATGTACCATGACTCGTGCTCCAGAGAAGTCAGCAAGAATTACATAGACCCTTGGACTTTCCATATGAATCGAGTCAAATCAGCTAAGGAAAGTTATACATTTGAATCTAATAGCACAGCTTCCTCCATGTGACTGTAATTCAGGTCACTAGCTCTGTGGGAACGCCTCCAAACAGGACCTAATCAAACAAACTCTTCCTTGTCCAATTTCTTGTCTTTCCCACCATCTTTCTGGTCTCGGAAGAATTCCCAAGAAGGGGAGCAGAATCCAGGATCAAGCTAAAATGCTCTTTGTGCAAGTATTGACTAAACCCACAGAAACAGATTCTTTTTTGTTTTGGCAAGGTAAATCAGAATGAACTCAGAAGCACCAAAACGAGTCAGACTAAATCATGCTTTTAGAGTCAAGTCCAAATGGATCCAGCACAGAGATGATGTTCTAGCAGCAGGCAATGAAAGTAGGATGATAATGCCCAGCAACAAGCCTGTTTTGGACACCTCATGAATGTACCTGGAGAGGAGTCAAGATACCAACTTCCTTGCTTTCATTGTGGTTCCTTTCCTAGAAGAAAGCTAAAGAAAAGTAAGAAAAACTACAGCTTAGAACAAGTGAAACAGCTGTAGCAGCTGAAGAATCCCACTTCCTCCTGAGATTTGTGAGTTATTCCTTGAAATTCAATGAAAAGGGCTTTGGGTTAAGTCTGTTGGCAGGGAGCTTGGTTCTGATCCAGGCTCAGGCAGCTAGCTACCTGTCACATGGCCTTGGTCATGCCAGTATATCTCACCGTGCCTTGGTTTGTCCAGATTCAAAATTTGGATTACACTGCCCAAGTGAGAAGGATGTAGAACAGCCCCTTTCAGTTCATTATTGTGTCTAAGGCACCAAAAGAGATGGAAGAAAAGGGTAGAGTAAAACTCTCTGTAAGTGCACAGGTCTATTGAAGTAAATGGCCATGAAGGATGCAGAATTGGAGCTTTAGGGGCTGACATATTTTGGCAAGTTGTAATCCTAAGAGGCACTGCTTTTTGCCTGATAATTACTTGGACCTATCCCTGAAGCTTTGTCATGAGATGAAACGCTCCTTTATAATGCACAGCTGGAAATACTATAGCCCTTTATAGATTTCTTCTATTGCCTGATATTTCCTACAGCATCATGCACTATACTGTATAGTAAATCTCTCCTCCATCAGACAGACAGATACAAAACAGAAAGTGATTTATTATTCTGTCCCATTATGCCTGTTTTCATAGAAACTAATTATTCTGCATTGTTGTATTAGATACTTTAAGAAAGATTACATTTTCTTACTTTTGGCTGATAAAAAAAATTAAATCCATCAGTTTTCCTAAACACATTAGAGTAAAGACAGAATTTCTGGTTCTAATTATTAATCAGTCGGATTTGAGGACACAGAATATTTGACTTAAGCTCAATATATGCACGAACAATGTCCCAATATCACATTTTGTATTGAAACAATTTTTCACTTTATTAAAGTCTTTAGGAGAGGAACCCAAGCTGCAGCTCTCGCTCAAGGTCGTGGGAGCTTAACGCAGCCTCATTGGTGTAACAAAGCTTAAACGTTATCTTCAACTTTACAGGCACTACAGCCATCTTCTTTCCTCCCCTCCAAGCCCCTCATTATGCCTATGTTGTAGGGATAAGATAAAGGAGAGGGAAGCTATCCATCATGCCTGGAGCCTGGGTGGGAATGCTTCTGTAGAAAGAAGAGAGACCAGGGGTTGGGGCTGAGTTAAGGTGGGCCCTGGCAATTTTGATAGAACATTTCCTGGTGATTTTTATAGATTTGATTCCGGAATTCAGCCGTGATTTGGCAAACAACATACGTGTGCTTATACCTGAGCACCTGAATGATCATACTGCATGTACAGGAATAGGCAAAGTGAAGCATGGGTCTAAATATTTTCCTGAATCTGAAGGACAAGCAGGTAGATTGGAGAATGGCTCCAATACTGTAACCATCTCACCACTTCCTGATGGAGCACAGGAGAGCTATCAGGGTGTGGCTAGCCCCTGTGCACTGATGGAGCCTGATGGACCGGTCCCGCCAAACTTCTGCACATGGGGTCAGGCAGTTCTACAAGGCATCTTGGCTAGGAGGCGCAGCACTTTTAGCCCTTACAGTTGTATTTCTCCTTCATGCAGTAGTAGTGCATTAGATTTGTTGTTGCCTTTTGCTGTGTAAGCAGAACTTGTACTGAGAAAAGGGGGCAAAATGGCTGAATGTTATTTTAGTTTTAGCCCGAACTGCCTTGCAGTCTTCCTGTATTTTTTTAAAAAGAAAAATTTTCATTGGCAGTATAAGAGTTAGAAGAGGTGGTGATTTCAGGAAAATCAGAAATAGTTTAAACATTTTCCATTTCCCGTTCTGGACTGTGGTTCTGTGGGAGGACCAAGGATAAATGACTTGCAGAGACAGGTCAGACGCAGGCCCTAGTCTAAGCCAGGATGAGTTCTGGCTACTCCAGTTCTGTAGTGGATGATAGATAACCTCCTCACTAGAGGATTACTGAGCTTTTAAAATATCTGCCCCTCCTGAAAGGGGCATTTACGGTGTTATCCCAAGAAAGGAACTTTCAACAGAACTCAGTACGGAAGTAGACCAGTGGAGAGAGGATCTGTTCTTGGCCTGTCTTTGAGGCTTAGCTTTAAACCAGTGGGTGGGCACTGTCAACATGTAGCTGTAGCTGTAGCATTCCTCAGAGACCCCAGGATGTCTGATGTAAATTAACCCTTCCATAGGCTTGGAAAAATACTCTGTTCAATGTGTACCTTCTCCTGAAGGTGAACTTCTCCATTCAGCCACTCCACTGCAGTTAAGAAGAATCTCATCTTATAGGTCTCGTTTTCTAATCAACCATGCTCCATTTGTGAACATCACTTGTGTACACAATTATGCTACAGTCAGTAACAGTGTAAGGTAGTTATGTGATTTGCAGGCACCTGCATCAAATATTTGAATAAACTCATGCTAATGTCACATCAAATTTCCATTTTAGTGGCAAAAAATTTACTGCACACACAGTCATACAAGTATTTTCTGAAACTGGGCTGTCTGTCCAACAAGTGGCAGTACAACGATCTTGTCTTCTCTCTGAAATACCAAGAGGCCTGTAATTCACTGTGTTACGCTCATGTTCAGAACCATGTTTGCTTCTATGATAACAACTCCAAAAAAATGCCTACAACCCCATGTCTTTTCAGGCTCTCCACCCAAAAGCCCACTGTCAACATAAAATGTAGGGCATCAAGATTAATGGCAGAGTAATGCACATAGATGTCATTTCCATTTTAATTCTAATCAGCGTTTAGCATGGCAAGTGTCACTGTAATACAGCATATGAAAGCTGACACTGTCACTTCTGTTATGAGCAAGGGATTGTGGGTAATAGTAGAAGAGCTAGGGCCTTCCTCTGTTATTTTCGTCTAGTTAAGTATCACATTGCAGCAAATTAACTTTCTTTTGTTGTCACATGCTCTTCTGTAGCTGCTTTCTTAACATTGCTGACTCTGCAGGCTTGAGAGAGTGAGTGCTAGCGGTTGGAGGGAAGCGGTTTCAGGCTCCTTCAGCTTGCCGATGGCACTGAAACACGTCACCACTGTGCCATAGAAGGAAGCGGAAAGAGTAGGGATAGAACTGAGAAATGTTTATTACCTCTCCACCTCCAAGTTTGTGCAAAATATTTTTCTGTTTCTTTCTTTAGCATTTTAGTGGCTCAGAAATACGCTGTGAAAGAGGAAGCCTCTGGCCTTTTCTCTTGGAGGCACTCTATAGTGAGTGCCTCAGCCTGAACCAGGCTCCTCAAGGAGTCTCATCTGGGGCTCTGTAGGCTAGACGTGCCTGCCTTTTGTTTCTCTAGAACACCGCACTGCACAGATGTCAGGTCACACACAATGTGTGTGTCACTCATTTGGCTTCCTTACGTGCTGCTGTCATTGAAGCTGCATTTCTTGCATGTGCAGCACACCACCTTTGTGTTATCTCCTGCTCTGGCAGGTTTGTGACTTGCCAAACACTTGAAATTCTTCAGTAAGGTCTTGGAGCAGAAGAGAGGACAAGGGGTTGTGCTGCTTTGGGGGTATGCAGTCTAATGGGGCACCCCTATTCCAGGAACTCTGCTGAAAAATCCCCCATCTTGGCTGAGGCTCAGGTGAAGACTTTTCCCCAGCTCTGTTTTTCTGGATCCTCCCATCCTTTAACATTCAGGACTTTGTTTATTTTTGTAAATACAAGCAATTGCAGAAGAGATAGCTGATTGTATCTGTAATTTTTCTTCCCTTCTGCAGGCTCCCAGTTTTGACTAACTATTCTTTTAAAAAGAATAAATAGCCCTTGGGAACATGTGAACTGGAAACCGAGATCTCATGGCAGTAAAATGTGCCTGTGTAGCTCATATATACTTCCTTGATAATCCTTTTCCTGACTGCTGTTCTCCAGGGCAGATGATGATTTTATCTGTAGATGTCACCCCTAGAATATCCACAAGTTGTATTTTTGAATGAATTTTCAAAATAATCCCATTGCCTCATTTTGCTGTGCAAAATACTTGACCTTGGTCTGTCATTTCATCCCTTAGGATAGTCCTTCTGCGCCTTTCTCAAAGCGTAAAGAGAAAGGGTAGCTGCTGGTCTCTAGGCAGGGTTGCCAGGATGGGGGAAGGCTCCGTAAGGACCTTTCTTACATAGTCACATAGGACTTTCTGTCCTGTTTCCACTGGGCCTGCTCCAGCGAAGTGACCACTCCTCGGGCTCACTCTGTCCTCTGTGAGGAGCCTGACCTAGTAGGACTAAGTCACTGCTGATGGTTGTGATGAGTCCCCATCATACACTGTTCACTGCTGGCAGCACTCCTGTGCCTGCCTCTCACCATGCTTCCCACCCAAGTCCTGTGGTTCTCGAAGATGCGGGAAAGGGGCAGAGAGGTCAAATACTGTGTCTGGTTTGTGGACAGAGCTGACAAATACAATTTGTCCTCTTTTTCTGTTTTATTATTCAAGGAGAGGCAGCCTAATCTTTCCAGTTTGAAAAAAAAAAAAAAAAAATTTATAACAGAATCCTCTCCTGGCCACAAAGCAGCATATCCAAGAGATTATAGTTTCCACTTTGTCATCTCTGTTGTAAAAAGCTTATCAATTGGATGTTTGCACTACACTTAGATTACAGGCAATGTGTTCTAATGGATGGGACTGGGACTTAGGAAGCTTGAATTTTAACTCCATCTCTGCTACTGGTTTGCTACATGCCCTTGCAAAAATCACTGCATGGCTGTTTCCCTTCTATTATTCAGCTGTTATTAGCCTTTCTAGAGAAAAGCCTGCTCTTCTCATAGATATCAAATCCAGTACAGTGGGGCTGCCCCACTCACCACAAAAACTGTCCATCGGTTGCCCAGCACCTGTTCTGTGGAGATACCCCAGCTTCCTTCTGGCCTCTGAGGTTGTCTCAGGCTTGAAGAGGGTCAACATGGGTTTTCCTGAAGGCTGTGACAGAATTGTGCTAGATTAAGGTCAGACAGCTTTAAGTGGTTACCTTCCCTGTCTTTCTTCCCTTCTCCTCTGACAGATACTACTGTCCCCAAGCCATAGGTGTCTGACCTGCTTGTGAATTGGCTCCTGAACCACCACAGTTTTCAGCCTGAAGTGTTAAGGTAGAACGACTCTGCAATTGGATGGGGATGATAACCATTTCAGTAATCTGATTTTATTTGCCACCAAAAGCAGTCATTTGATGAAGGAAGGAAGAATGAATGTGTACTATATAGCATCAAATTTTGATTTTTAAGCATTGAAAGCTGCTTCTAATACTGCCGTTCCTCAAAGCCTTGATGACCACATCCAATAGGATTGCGTCACTGTTGCTGTACTGGCACAAAGCAAGTATCAGCAAGCTTAGATGTTGCAAAAATCCTTGTGCCTTGCCACTTCTCAGTCCAGAACTGCCTTGCTATTCAGACCAGATTGGAGGGATCACTTCTTTTAAACAGATCTCCGGCTCCCTTTACTGTGAATGAGGCTTTGCAGAAGCAGCCTTTGATTTCTGTGGCTTGCTTAGAGGGCTGATGCACCAATGTCAGATGGTATAAAAATACACAATGCTGCTAAGTCTGTATGTAGACACCTAACAGGAAGACAGAGGTGAATTTTAAGCTGGAGAGGGAGTCTTTTATATATGAGCTTTCAGACATATTCCTATTTGTCCTGCAAGGATGGAAGAGCACAGTCAAAAGCTTCTGAGAACCATTTCTACAGCACACATCTATCTGTCTATCTTCTCTTTTCCTTTTACTCCCTTTCCCCCTATATATGCTTGTCTACTATATATAGACTCATTGCTTTCATGATTTATATTGCTCCTTGACATCTTCAATAGAAGTGCTAGCTTGTAGCATGCACGGTTTGGGATGTTTTAGAAAGACCAAATTTGAAAGGGAAGCTTGAGCAGTGTTCCACTCTTGCGGCAATCCCTGAACTCCCTGTCTTTCTTGTATGTAAATACTGGGCTGATCAGAGTTTTGGACAGAGCAAATACTATAGGGGTAGGTTTCTGTCACCTAGTGCCACCTCACAGCTGAGCTTCCATTGTGTGCAGGGGTAATACAAGGAAGCCGAGCCTTCGTGGCTGTGGTGTCCATTGGCATCTCTGCTAAGGATGACAGCAAAGAAGCCATGCTGGTTTGGCTAGGACTATTCTGAATTTTGACGTATTTCACTGGAAGACTGATGCCTTGGCCAGCGTCCCAGACCTGCACACTGGAGTCCTTCCCTCAGCTCCCTGCTTGTCTGGTTCTCTCCCCAGAGACTCCCATATTTCTCTCTGTAAATAAACACAGTTCTGTCTGCATATTGGGAGTCAAGAACAAATAAAACTAGAGCCTGATAGAGGGGCAGCTGGAAAAGAGAGGTGCAGCCTGCAGGGAAGAGTGGAGCTTGTTTCCAGAGAGGAGCACAGATCCCTGTTCAGGAGTGGTGCTGGAGAAAAGAAAGGGCTGAAGGGTGAGGAGTTAGGTAGGAGAGGGCTGAAACCAAGGAGCATAGCAATGGCTGAAGCAGATGGCTGGTGATGAGAGGACTCTCACAGTTAATAGGCAGGAGGGAAGCCTCTGCTTGCTTACATCATGGAGATTAGAGCGTAGTGCACTGATTGCTGTTCCCCCTTACCGGCAATGCTGAACTAGCAAAATTATATTGTTTCCCCAAAATGGGAAAGGAACTGAGGCAGCTACCTCATCAGTATACCACACAAGGCAATTGATATAGAGCATTCCCCAGTTAGTACCGTTCTAAAGAATCTTTAAAAGATATTTCTTTTCTGTTTTGTAGCAATCTCTTCAGCTCTTGCTGATCCCTAGGGGAAAAAAAAAAACAAACAAAACAAACCACAACCTAGCTGTGAAAACAAAAACAAAAAATAACCCCCAGCAGACATCACAGGACTGGGATCAAGAGATAACAGCAGAGAATTCCTCTCCTGCATGCAGGTTAATTAAATGACACAGATAACCTTGTGCATGCCCAGGAAAAGTGTGTTTTCTTTCTGAAATCATATCAATCATTTAATTATCCCACTTCTCACGATGCCATTATCTACAGCTAAAGGCTGCACAATTATTTCTTGATTTAATTTTTTAAACTCACCTTTTTTCTTTCAAAGTCTGAGTTATCACTCAGTTAAAGATACATGTAGGCACTCTAGCCCAGATCTGACCTCTCAGCTTATTTTTTCGAAGTTCTCGCATCTCATTTCTCATCACAGTATACGCTAACAACTTCTTAGTGGTGTATGCAGCAAGTTAATTGGTATTTGTCACGCATGGTAAAGTAAGATGCTCAAAGTCATAAGGTAGGTCAGTGTCAGAGAAGGGGTTCATTCCCAAGCTAATGAACTCTTTCTACAGCCTGCTTCTTTCTCACCTTGTCGGCTTTAGGAAACAAAAGTGGCCTTTAGGCTTTGAATGTCCTCAATCTCTATAAAAATAGGTTTAATTAGTATCTCAAATCAAAGGGAGAAAAAATTGCTCATCTTCTCTGGTGATAAATATGCTGTGAATGCATCAGTACAGGTGTACTGCAAACAGTGCACCACATAGCTTGGCCGTAGCTGACTGACTTTGATCAAAATAAAATGACTTCTAGAACACTTGAGGGTGTTGCAGGGAAGAACTGGGTTTACATCATCTATGTGGTGCAGAACTGAAAAGCAGGAAGCTTCAGGGCAGAACTGAGTGAAATCACCTGAGCTGCGTTGGATTGCAGGACAGAAATGGCAGGTGGAGCTATGAGTGTGTGAAATGCATTTGCAGAGCTGGATGGGAGCCTGAGGCTGCCATGGCAGTGGGACTCTGCACGACAGGACCATGTACATTTTTCTGGTCTATGAGCTGCTTTCCTAGGATACTAGTTCCCAAGTCCCAAACCTTGCATGAACCACTAAACTTGCAAACCTGCAGTGTGTGCCAGAGCCCACTCTCTACTCCTCACCCCATGGTTGTATTCCAGGCCGAGGTGTGTATGGGCAGCGTGTCTCCCAAGATTTTCAATCCACAGGTATCTACATTTTCACTAATGAAAGCAGGGTGGTGGGAGGCCAAGAAGGAGTGTGTGGGGAAGCTGGAGTGATAGAGAGAACTTCCTGTGCATTAGTAGGAAATTCTTACTGGCTTTGACTGCAATTTGTGCCTTGACAGCCTGGGTCCCTCACCAGCTGTTTTTCCTGCGCTGAGTGCTCTGCTTGCTCTTGTTCACATTGCATTCTCCAGGACTGTGGTTTTTTTTTTTCCTTAACCAAAGAGCTGCCAGCTGGTGTTGTTGATCACACCCCCAGCAGCAGGCACAAAGGCCAGCACACACTTTACACAACACTCCTTCTCTTTCCCATTCTATTTTAGCACTAATAAAAACATTGTCATTTTAAACAAGCAGCTGGGAGTGTCACTAATTTCAGTCTTTTCATTAAGGTGGTTTGGCAGAGCTTTTTCAGTACAGCTCTTCTTGCCCCAGAGCTATGGCTGGGCAGGGGTTGGCCAGAGTCCAACCCCACTCCACATGCCAGGTGCTAAACCCTCAGTCTGCAGCAGTTTGTAACCCTAACCTCTACACACCACCTATCCACAGCCCTCGTCAGCTGTGTACTCCCTTCCCTCAGCCCCCTGCAGAGCCTCCCCATGTTATCCTCTGCTGAGAATTGTCCCTGACCACATTATCCATTCTGTTCAGCTTCTGAGCCCTTCCTCCCTCCATTAGCAGTCATTGCTGTCCTTCTGCTAAGGGTGTAAATCACTAACCTACCCACTCTTCCTCGTACGGTGTTGGTCAACAGCAGTTACCCCATTCCAGCAGCCTAACCTGCCTGACAACGTAGAGTTTGAAAAAGAAGGAATTTGATGGAAAACTATTAGGTACTTTTTTGGATGTTTATGGAGAATTGCTCCTAAGTTTAAGGAATATGAAGGAGCTTGCTTGTAAATATAGTGCATGAGCAGTGGGCTTTGGCAGTGTGGGCTAACTGAAGGGGAGAATCTGCCTGTCAGAAGTGATGGAGAGAGGGTAGCCTACAAGGTGAAATCAGGCAAAACTGATCTAGATTCATCCCACCTAACTTTCAGCACTTACCTGAGGTGCTAGGAATGTAGTTGTCCTACGTTCTTTATACGGTCCATGGAAAGGAAGAGGCTATTGAAGATCTGCTTTACACTCTGGAGGTGCTTCTTTCTCCCCTGACTGTAGAAGGAGCCTAGCACGATAAGGTTTCCATCTCAGATACTGAATTTAAGTAGCTGAAGTTGGATGCAATGAATCTGGGCTTTGGATATCTGCTACTGCTTACAGTGGCAGACTCATGAGTCTTCTACCTCTGTCTAACAGAAGGTGTCTTTTTTTCATCCAGTACCTGCGTAGTTACCTGTCTAATACAAAGAAGTTGAGTATGTAACTAGTATGTGCTAGGAGTGACCTCATGAAGTGCTGAGGTCTAGATGTCCAAAGTAAACACACCTAGCACTGATTTTTTTCAGGATACAAGATTAACCTGAGCCACCGACTTTTCCTCTCTCTGATGGATATCCTTTCCATACCCTTTCCATTTCCATTATATCTATATCAGCATGCATGAGAGAGAAAAATTGTAAATAGAGTCAGGGCACATGATAAAGAGCAGGGTATTACATTTTTTTTATTCCCACCAGTTAGGGATGACAGCATCACATATTTACTCTCAGTGAGTTGTGGATGTTTGCTTCTAACAAATGTAAATCAGGAGCGTGGTACTGCACCATCCATCACTCAGTATTTTTAGACCATTCCAGAGTTGCTGAGGTTGTACCTGAAGTCGCTGATGTCATTAATAGAGGTGGCAGTGATAACAAGATGCTTTGATACCGTATTTCCCAGTGGGGTTCAGTCCTGCACAGTGTGTATTCTGTATTTTTCCAGCCTTGACTTGTCGTCTTGTCCTTCTGGTGGTTGAGTGACAGCCTTCATTGTAAGCATCTTAAGAGAAGCGATGATCATTTTCATCACCTGCACTTGCAGTTGCCCACTTTGTCTTTCAGCCTTCCTAAGGATCCAGGTAGTGACGGATCGCATCCCTTTGAGTGGCTCTGAACAAGCAGACAGGGCAGCACACCTGGCTAACCTTCAGTAATACAGGAGGGGAAAGCCAGCATCTGAAGCTCTCTTTTGTCACACACTGTGCTGGGCACTGCTGTGTACTAGCAGGAGGTGGGAGGGGGATAAGGAACAAGAAAGCAGATGATTGATTTAGAGAGATGGCTGTCTGCTGTCAGAAGCCTGTCACTGCAGAGCAGGTGCAGGGTGATGAAAACAGCCTGTAGGGCCACTCAGTCACCTTCTCTCTCTCTTTCTCTTCATTCCTCCCTCTTGGAGGGCAGGGGCGATAGGGGTGCATGGCTATGCAGTCAGCCTCTCTTGGGGTTCACAGCTAGCTGCACTTCAGCATGAAAGAAGAAGGTGGAATGTCTCCATATTTGCTCATATTTTAAAACAACACTAGAAAAACCCCACCCTAAACAATTACCAGTCTCTCCACCTACTCTCCCACTCTCCATTGTTCCCGCACAGAACTTGTCAGCCTTCCATCCATAAGAGAGACGAACGGCAGGCAGGGAGGAGGGGTGAGGGAAGGCTGGGGGCTGGAGCCATTTAAGCTGTCACCAACTCTATCAGTGCATTTAAATCACTGACACAGAATTACAATGCCACATATTGCAGTTCAAAAACAACCAGCACCAAAATTCCCATCAGCGTAGCAACCTTCCTCCAGGTTAATGCATTTTCTAGCTTTATAGTATATCGGTATACAAAAAGCAGGGTAGACTCATGGGCTGGATAGTGTAGCAAGAATCTATGCATGGAACTTCCTTCTGCTGCTGGGTAAATCAAATTCAAACAGCACAAGCCATTAACGCTCTCCTGTTTCTATTTAAATGGGTTACTGCTGGTAATAGTTAAGGATCTGTCAGCAATTCCAATACAAAGAAGAGCAATCACACCTTTAAGCAGACTCCCAGTGATGGGCTGTAGACTATCAAAGTTAAATAGATTCTTAAAATCTTAGCCGTTAGGGCTGGGAAATCTTTCAGCACTAATAGTGCATGACTGTTCCTGCAATGAAACCATCATGATAAGTGGTTGAGCCCATGCATCTCAAGAACAGCTCATCATGCCCTTGTGGCCACCCCCCTTCAGGTCAGGTATCCCATCATCTAATCTGCATCAGTTTTAGAACTTGTCCCCTCTAGGCACCTTCAGTCAGCAGAGATGCCCCTGCTTTTTCAGGGACCTATGGTCTTGGGGGTTAGTGCTGATAGTGGCCTGTCTGTCTCAGCATATCAGTTTTTGCCCTGCCAGATCTCTGGCTTTGCCTGTGATCACAGCGGCTGACCCTCAGAGAAGGTAAGGGACTGTGGGTAGTGCAGGCTAGTAGAGGTCTCCTTTAACTGTGATTTATAGAGTAATTGCCTGTCTGCAGCACATGGATACACTGTTGGCCATGCCTTTGTTCCCCTTCAGTTCCTCTTGAATGCACTATATGCTAAGCATTATCCTCTCTCCCTGGGTTGCCCTTCTCAGAGATACACTCTTCCATTCCCTGAAACTCATATCAAAGCCAGTAGCTCTGAATTTTTACATCAACTCTGCTGCATCTTTTCTGGATTCTGTGCAATTTATTTACATCTCCCTTGTGTTTCCTAATGTGACTTCTGTGTGTGTTTAATACTGGTTCTTCTCTGACAGTAGCCTGTAGCAAATTGCTAGGGAATAATACAGGAAGTGGTGCATGTACTGAGTGATCTTTCTTTTGGTATATTCTCCCAATTCTCAACAATTTGCCGTGTAAACACTTCTTGAGACAGAGTTTGCCACAGGAAGAGTAAGACTAGGGGAAAGAGCTTGCACATCTTCATTGCTTGACAGCCTCTTCTGAGGTGGGAGAGAGATTTATTTTTTTTTTCCTGACAGTCATTTGATAAGATGCTATAGGAGAACAGCCTGTTCTGATGTGTAGAACTCTGTTTTCTCTATAAATTCCTATGAGAACATAAAAAGGAAAATCCACGGAGCCACTTGATTTTAGGTCATACTATATTTGGTTAAAAGTGGGAGACAAAGTAAATAGACTTTCTCTTCTTACTGGGACACTGATAAAAAGGCATGACACCTCATAGTTTCGGAGAGTTGCAAATGAAGATTCAAAAACTTTGGTTTCATTGAGAAAAGGCTGGTTGCAGCAAGAGAGTTCAGAATGTGAACAGAAACTGCCCCAAATGTGCTAAGACCTCATTTTGACACAAGTTGACTTAGGAAATTGTTATAGTTTACCTGTCCAGTTAAATGACAGAGACTGGCCAATTCCAAAATTTGATTTATTAAAGCAAGCGA